>CAAKHD010013600.1:16176-80340 GCA_901007705.1 Fistularia tabacaria | reverse complement strand
CCAGAGCCTTTCTCAACTCCTCCCTGAAAACCACACGAGTCCTCCTTTTTCAGCTTCCACCACTTTGTCCTCTGCTCTGCCTTTGTCCTCTTGATCTTCCTTGTCACCAGAGTCATCCTACAGACCACCATCCTATGCTGTCTGGCGTCTGGCTACACTCTCACCTACCACTACTTTGCAGTCACTGATCTCTTTCCGATTACCTCATCTATACAAGATGTAGTCGACCTGCTTGCTCCTACTTAGGCTTTGACAGGTTACCCTACGTTCCTGTCTTTGCTGGAAATAAGTATTCACTACAGCAACTTCCATCTTTTTTGCATAGTCTGCCACCATTTGTCCCCCTGCGTTCCTATCCTGTGTACCAAACCTGCCCATCACTTCTTCATCACCTCTATTGCCTGCACCAACATGTCCATTGAAGTCTGCACCACTTACCACTCTCTGATCTCCGGGGATATTCTGCATCACTTCATCTAACTCATTCTAGAACTTCTCCCTCCTCTAACTCACATCCCACTTACTATAGCCACTAACAACATTGAGCATCACACCTTCAATTTTCAATTTCAGAACCATAAGCCTATTTGACATTATTTTCACCCTCAGAACATTTCTAAAAAACTCCTCATTCAAGCTAACTCCTACTCCATTTCTCTTCCTGTCCGTACCATGGTATTACAACTTAAAACCTGACCCTAAGCTTCTAGCCTTACTACCTTTCCACCTGGTCTCCTGGGCACGCAGTATATCCACCTTCCTTCTCTGCATATTGTCAACCAACTCTCTTACCTTTTCCTGTCATCATCCCAATATACAAAGTCCCTACCCTCAGTCTCAGACTCTTGCCTTTCCTTTTCTCTCTCTGCTTCTATACATGCCTTCCTCCACTCCTTCTTCAACCCACAGTTACCCAATTCCAATGGTACCCTATAGGTTATCAACACCAATTGCAGTCATTGTTAACCCAGTCCTCGACCGATCTGGTATGAAATTCTTAGGTTTGATTTGCTTTTTTGGTTTTGGCAAAAGCTTTTCACCAGATGCGATTCCTGAAGCAACCCTCTACATTTAACCGGGCTTGGGACCGGGTCAGGGAGACACTGGATGGTGCCTCGCCGAGGCTGGCACCAGGAGACACTGGCCTGTGCCGCCCTTGAGGCTGCATTGATGAAAGACAACACACATAACTTAACTTAATTGTTAACCACAGACTACAAACCAAAATAAAAATAAATCCATATGTCACTAATGCAAATTCAGTCATCTATTTTTTGTGCAATCACTCATGAGTGTGTCTCAGATATGGCACTTAAGGATTAAGATGTCTTTGGACTGGGGTAGAAGTTTCCCTTAGATTAAGAACTCGTTTAACATTAATCATCACGTATGACTATGGTGGCCACTGCTGAGCAAAAGTTTAATGGTTCAGCTTTGATGTCAGAGCTATATGAGGATGTGGTTATGAACCTTGTCCACTCTGCTTATGAATGCTATAAGATGTAACTTTATCACAATTTACATTTAATATATTTTTTTTCTTGACTGATTTGTTCAAATAGTGTGTTCAATGTTAAGATGATTTCTGTACTAAATTTTCATCAGCAGAAAACAAAAAGTAAAATGAAGATGAAGTTAAAAATAAAAGACTAAAGAACAGATTAGAAAAAAAGGTTGTTGATTGGCAACTGGTCCAGGGTTTAACTCCTTCAATGACTGCTGGGATTGGCTCCTGCCTCACTACGACCCTCAGTGCAGGATCAGCATTATGGACGATCATTGCATGAACATTTAATATAAAATATACATGAAAAAAAGAATGAGAAGCAATATAAAAATTACACATATTGACAGCAAAAGCTGTGCATGCTTTTTCCGAGGTATTGTCCATCTGTCCAAGATTATCTAAAAATCTGATGACATTCAGCCTGTCACTTATCATGACTGTACATGCATGCAGAGGCACATAACTGATATTGGCACAGAATGTGTTAAAAAAACACACTCAAATATATGGATGTCTTATTGAGTGTTGTCCATATTTATCATCCTAAAATTTTAGTTATGTGAAAGTGTTTTCTTCTGTATCACTATAGACCTGTTTATAGTTGATTGTAGAAATGAGAAAACTGAAACAGCTGCATGTAACCAGGGGCCATCTTGATTTGGATTGTCAAAGGCATTGCAGTCACCTAATTTCCCTTGTTGTGATCATCACTTACTGAAAAACTGTGTTTTACTTTTATGCCCATAAAGTGAAGAGAATCAAATATTATGTCAAGAGTAATCACGCATCAACACACATCTTATATGAAAAATCTTATTGTAGCTATTTTGACAGATATTTTGATTGTGATAGGACTCTTCAGTGGGAATGGTAGTTGTATAATTTTAATTTTCACAGACAACAATATATGAGAGATGATGCCATTTCTCCTGGTGTTGTCTACCAGCAGGTAACATTCTTTATGTCTGTAGAGTATGATTATGATTTCTGTCATCTTTATATTAATTGTGCAGCACTAGTTCTCACCCATGACAAAGTCAGTCTTCCGAGATATATCTCACACGCTAGCTATCTGCCACATGAAATGTTGATCTAAGCTGATGTCCGTCTTTACCTGCAGAAATACCACTGAATTCCTTATTACTTTTGTGACAAAGGACAAAATCACAAGAATAGCACATCCATTAACTGGCTGAGGGGACAGAGAGAAATACAGAGGATGAGACAAAGGAACTAGTGTCATTCTGATGTAGAAGCCGTAAAAGAGGAAGACCGTCTGTCCTCGCGCACATTTCACACATTAGGTGCTGACAAGATGTAGTCAGTGTCATACTGAGGAAGCAAGTTTTGTATTATGTTGCTAGAATTTGCCTCAGCAGTTTGGAAAACTTTCCTTCTTGTTAATCTTCGCAACTGTTAAACTGAATAAAAGTCTGGTGGTTATCATACAAGGGTGGATCTCTGAGTCTGTCCTTGGCTTGTTCTATTACTCTGTTGTTTTGTGACGGACTATTTTTCATGCCTTATTTACCAAAAAACATGGGAAAATATTCTGCTGTGTTATAGCTGGGTTGATACAAGGCCAAATGCCCAAATGTAACATATGCATATACCTCTCCTCTGTGATGGAGGAGGAAAAGAGCTGATGGTAATTTCTGCACAGCAGAGTTAAAGACATGGATAGATATCTCGCTTTGAATTTTCCAAACCCCTTAAAACCTATAGTTTTAGCAATTTAAAAAAACATACAGTGAAGTTGTGCTGAAAAAAATTATCATTTTTTTTTATCATAATAACTGTATTACATGTTAGGACTTCTGAAGACCAGAATTATATCACAATTCTTTCTTTCCAGAGAGGGAAAGCCTGTCCTGCTCAGTTAACAGCTACGGATCCACAGAAATCAGCGACAAGCATGACCATCAGGTCAACAGTTGTGACAACTACCACTGCAACCAGCGGTTACCCACAGCAGTAGCAAGCCATTGGGTGGGGACAGATCAAGAAGAAGAGGCCATCCGCAGGAAGTTAAAATTCTTCTTCATGAGCCCTTGTGATAAGTATCATGCAAAGGGCCGCAAACCTTATAAGCTGATCCTACAGCTTCTAAAGATCATTATTGTTACAGCTCAGGTATATAACTTATTTATAAGATTTGAATCACACATTCCAGCAATTTTCACATAATTCAGTTTACATGATTGCGTTCATCGTATACTATACAACTAATTGATCTTCTTGAAAAAATTATCAATGTGTTTGTTCTTCCCATCTTTGTTGCAGCTAGTGTTATTCGGCCTTAGTAATCAGGTGGTGGTAGCCTTCAAGGAAGAAAATACTATGACCTTTAAGCACCTCTTCCTAAAAGACTTTGATGAGTCCTTGGATGACTCCTTTGCTGTTTACACTCAGAAAGATGTCTATGAACACATCTTCTATGCTGTGGAGCAGGTATTTTCAAGCATTATTCACAAAAAATCCTTTTTTTATACTTTTCATTCATGGGTTTATCAAGTTTAAAACAAACATCTGTGTGGAAATCAAACATTGCTTACATATATTAAAGAGTACAAATAAAGTAATCCAGTAGCAGGCTATTTTTTGTGTTTCTCAGTCATATGGAATGAAAAGTCTGAGAGAAAGATCATCTTAAAAAACATAGCTCAGGTGTGGCTTCCAATCACTTCAAATGTTAGATTGTGCAAAAAACACAAAAAAACTGTCTCTTTTCTCCACAGTACCTGGCCTTACCAGAGACCACAGTGGGGCGCTACGCATATGTCTATGGAGTTGGTGTGAATGGCACTGCACTGTCTCTCTGTCAACAGTACTACAAGCGGGGACGCATTGACCCAGCTAATGATACCTTTAATATAGACCCTCACATCATCACAGGTGCACCAGCTGCACTAACCTATCTCATCAACAGGATGTAATTTGTGGCATGTGGTTCCCATTCAAATCACTTACAGTTGAAGAATGTTCTCAGGATGCATGTGAAATATTTGTTGTTGTATGGATTTTTACAAAATAGGCCTGTGGATGTTTACTGAAATCCTGTTGAAAATGTTATCACATGCCTTTATAAATTTATGTAAATGTATCTAGCTACTTTTCTCTTGATCTTTCACCCACACACAAAAATAGAGAGTAGCATGATGATTCAGCATTTAATCTAATATAGAATATACAAAATTCCAGGCAAAAAGGCCTCTGCAGTTTCCGTCTTGTTCACATGTCACTGACTGAGTCATATTAAGAATATTAAAAGGAAGTAAGAACTATTTAAACTTCCTTGTGTTACAGTCTTACTTCACCTATCTCTTTTTATAAATGACTGTTTGTAGCAAATCACTACTAGATTTTTTTTTTTCCTTTTTGTGTGTGTGTAAAATAAAATTTTGATGATGCATGTAATTATTCACCACTTATTCATACATTCTCTTTTTACAGAGTGTGTTGGTGTTAATCCTCTTTCAGTCCCTTCAGCTTCACTCAACAGCAATTACAAGAACTTTACAGTCAAGTTACACAAGTAAGGCTTCATTTTTCACATGGCTTTGCTTCTCCGCCTCTGGCTTCTAGGACCAAGATTATCTAAAAATCTGATGACATTCAGCCTGTGACTTATCATGACTGTTCATGTATGCAGAGGCAAATAACTGACATTGGCACAGAATGTGTTAAAAAAACACTCAAATATATGGATGTTTTATTGAGTGTTGCCCATATTTATCATTCTTTTCAGTTCTTCCATTTCTATATTATAATATCCATATTCTATACGTCTTTTTTCTTCTCTGTCTAAGGTTTATTAATGTCACCATTGAGTTTCAGCTGAAAGCAATAAATTTGCAGACCATCATCAACAATGAAATTCCAGACTGCTACACTTTTTCCATAACGGTGAGACACAACTGGTTTTATGTTTGGTCCAGAGGAAATGCAGAATATGCTGGTTTGAGAAGCTATAGAGAGTTAATGGACCAGCTACAGCTTAAATTATCTTACTGTGCTTAATATGTGAGGAGGCAGCCATCATGAAGGGAATACTTAGATGTTTGAGATTGCTGCTGAAGTTTATTGGCTTTTTGGATAATGGCTGAAAAGTTGAAATCCATTTTAACACTCATTGATGAGGAAAATTTTAAATTCAAGTAACTGCATGGATATACATCATTCGACATGGTAGCACAGTTACCAGATTTGTGATAAAAATAATTTTACAAAAAACAAAAAGAAGAAAAAACTTTCTTTAGCTTAGTGTTAAGTTAAAAGTTGCCTGTTGATCTTCTTTCTCCTTCAGATAGTGCTGGACAACAAGGCGCACAGTGGCAAGGTCAAGATCCAGTTAGAAAACCGGGCATCAATAAAGGAGTGTAAGGACCCAAGCGTCTCTGGCCATGGTAAGATGGTGATTTGCATTGAAAAGAGTGTACAATTATCTACACACTTGGGGTTGACAGCAAGACTCTAAGGTAGCGCTAAGTTCTAACAAACCAACAGATAATGCAAGTTATTTGTGAGTTAATCCTTAAAGAGATGAAATCAAAAAAGTGCTGCATCAAAATAAAAGATTGCCAAAAGATCTGTTTTCCCGTTTTCTTGCCTCACATTCCCAGCTGAGAATTACACTCGCGTGGCGTTTGATGTTGCTGTGGCCCTGGTGTGCATATTTTCCCTGCTGCTGTGTGGGCGCTCTATCTTGCGAGGCATCACGCTGCAACAGGTAGTAAATTGACTTTTCACTGAGGTGCCCAACGCGCCGCTTGGGTTCAGCATCCACCATGCTGCACTGAAAAAGATCCTGATGAAAAGATCCTTGCTGCCATTTTTTTTTTAAATTGTTAATAGCTCGCAATTAATAATTCAGTCTTTTATCATGTCTCATGTCTGCTTAGTTCAGCTACTGAAAGCCTCTTTACCACTTGTGTGTGTGTGTGTGTGTGTGTGTGTGTGTGTGTGTGTGTGTGTGTGTGTGTGTGTGTGTGTGTGTGTGTGTGTGTGTGTGTGTGTGTGTGTGTGTGTGTGTGTGTTTTGTTTTTCAGGAGTTTGTGCAGTTCTTTAGGGAGACTCTGGATCGTAAAGTGTGCTGGGCTGACCGTCTAGAATTCATTAACGGCTGGTTCATCCTTCTAATTATAAGCGACATCCTCACCATCACTGGAAGCATCATCAAAATTGGTATTGAGTCTAAGGTGGGTCCTTATCTTGTAAAATCTGCCCATACAGATATGATTGCAGGTTAACACTTCAGAGAATTATGATGATCTGCAATTAATTGTCAGGCTGTGTCAAATATGTGTCTTTTTTTCCTTTTCCCAACAGACTATGTCCTCCTATGATCTGTGTGGCATCCTTTTGGGAACCTCCACTCTCTTGGTGTGGGTGGGAGTCATTCGTTACCTCACTTTCTTTCAGAAGTACAATGTAAGATACAGCCACAATGATCTACTGATAATGTTGTATCTGTTCTCGGACTGAATAACTTGTGACGGTGCAAAAAGGACAGTTTGTCAAGGGTTAATGTGGCATGGTAGAATATAATCTTGATTGAGTCTCCCCTCTTTCTTTGTGAGGTGATGTAATGTCTCTTCCCCCGTTAGATCCTGATTGTGACTCTTCGAGCTGCGTTTCCCAATGTTATTCGCTTTTGCTGCTGTGTTGCCGTCATCTATTTAGGCTACTGTTTCTGTGGCTGGATCGTCCTTGGACCATACCATGTCAAGGTGAAAAACTCACACTCTTTTCAAATTTATAAAATCATAATTTCATTTTTTTTTTAAGTGTGTGGAGGTTCTCAGTCATCCAGGTCATGGGGAATTCTTGTCAAAATCTTCTTGTCGTGGCAACTGGACTTGAATTTCTTCACTTGACAACGTTTCACCCCTCATCTGAGAGGCATCTTTAGTTCTGAACTAAAGAAGCCTCTCGAATGAAGTGTATTTTTTTTTAACACTGGCTAAGTTTGTTTACCCTTTCATATGTTTTTTTGCATCATTCTCTTTGCCATCCCATCACATAACATTATCAAAGTCATATTTCACATTTTATAAACATTTTTATCTGGAACAGCACATTTTTAGGTTCTCATAACTCGTTTTTATTCATCCCATTCTATTCTTAAGCATTTCTATTCCACACAAATCAGTGATTGATGGAATCATTTTAGATAGTTTTAAGAGTTTCTATTTATTTTTTGTTTACTTAAAAATACTGGTCCACATGTATAATTTTAGAGGTTTCAACAGATCTTCATCTGGCTTCAGTAGGTTGGTTCACATTTACTACATCTCTTATGAAAATATGCCTGTCACAAAATAATCACAAAACCAGGTATTGTTATAAAATTTGAACCGCTCTCTGTATGGCTAAACCAAGAAGATTCCTATGAAACGGATGTTTTCATTTTGGACGAATACATACACAAAATAACCTCATAATTTCCAGTTGAACCAGCAAAACCTGTATGCAAGGTTTATCGCCTTTTTCCCTCGTTAGTCATCTCTAAGAGAGGGAAATACTGGCCTGGTTTTGATTTTCCTGAATTTACCAGAGTAGGGGGCTTTCTGATATTGTTCTGTTTTAAAAGCTTTCAGAAAAAAGCCTCCATGCTATGTCTGAAATGTCTAACTTAGGGCTTAATTATGAGTGAAGCTATAACCAATTTCAGTTCGACCTCTCTTCTTCATATTTGCAGAGGATTTAATGAACTTATTGCTTTTTGTCTCACAGTTTCGTTCCCTCTCCATGGTGTCCGAGTGCCTGTTCTCACTCATAAATGGGGACGACATGTTTGTGACATTCTCAGAAATGCAAGAGAGCAGCATCCTGGTGTGGTTGTTCAGCCAGGTTTACCTTTACACCTTCATCTCCCTCTTTATATACATGGTGCTGTCACTATTTATTGCTCTCATCACAGGAGCTTATGAGGCTATCAAGGTAGGTACAAGGGTTGACTTGAATTGATCTATTGCTTTTAAGCAAAAGAGTGTTGTTTGCTCCTGTTGTTTGGGTTCCTCATGGTCTTTCTTACATATATTTATGGATTATATGCTATTGTGGTGGTTTTTGTTCCAAGTATAATTGCCTTCCAATGCTGCGCCAGTTTAAGTGCTATTATGAAATTAATATCTTAATGCTTTGAATTTTAAGAAAATGCAGCCTGTTTAAAACTCTTGTACTCATTGCTTTATCCATCTGTCAGTTGGTAAGCAGACTTAAGCACAAGAGACCTTTATTTCATGGGTCAGGTAAATAAAAGAAATCGACATTAATTACTATTTGAGAGACAATTAGCCACTTCCATGTTCTTGTTTTTCCTAGCACCAAACTGAAGAACCCATACACATCACTGACCTGCATGCATTTATAGCAGAGTGCACAGATGCACCAAACTCTGGGAAGTTCAGGGGTCTGGAGACCTCCCCTTGCTCTTTCTTCTGCTGCTGCGACAGGTAAGAAGTGAGAAAAGTAAAAATAACAAAGGATCAAAAACAGCAGTAGTTCCTCTTTGTTGTCTGAGAACAGTGGTTTTCATATGTGGAGCTACTCGGTTGTCCGGGTCAACGTTTAACATTAACTTGACTTTCTGTTTATAACTGAAAAAGCGCAGAGTGGGAGTTGAAATGTCATCAAAGGAAAGAAACGTCCAGTTGAAGACTAGATTTCACAACTACAGTGGTTTCCCACCATTTTATTCTTCGAGATCCCCTCCTGGTTTAGCCTTCAATAAATGTGATCTAGATAAGATAATGTCTATCTGAATTGCCATTTGTTTAACTGTAATTATACAGAATTTTGATTAACTTTACATAAGAAAATTAATTTTGATGGCCCCAAATGAGACAAAACCTTGATCTTTTGTGCCCTCTCTTGGATGATTCTGAACTCATCTTTACATTCAGTGATTTATTAATAAAGACAGGGTATGAGAATTTTAGTAAATTGTTTTAGACTTTGGTTGTTTTCATTTCCTCTGTTAATGTTCTAAAATCATTTCTGTAAATATTATTCTTAATGAATTTTATCAATAAGGTGTGTTTAAGATCTGACATGTAAAACCATCAGGACCTATTGTTAGTTTTTCACCGCTTCAACTAGCTTAAAATAAATATTCCCATTTCCACCAGAACAACAACTTATGAAGACGTCCTGCTGGTGAACTGAGACTGACCTCAGGGACCATAACAGCATTGACTGCCGCCACTCCCCCTTCTCGCTACCTGATAAGAGGAAGGCATATATTCCTACGATCTCTTGTTTCTGCGCTGCCACATCTGGTCCCAACAAGGTGCTCATCTAAAGAAGGGGTCTCCATCCTAGTTCTTCAAAGTGTCTCATTGAGCATCTTACATTTCTTTTCTTGGGCTAACTTTTCAACTGAGGACTGAGAAAGACTATCCCTATTCTGAAATTCACCATAGTTTTTAAAATATAATGAATATAACAGTATTTTTTTCCTCCACCAAGGATCTATTAACACATATGTCTATCAGCATAATTTCACAAAATAATACCAGACCTATTTTCCCAAAACTTGTGAAGAGGGTAGATCATAAAGTTCAAAGAAATATTGGGCAACAAAAACATTGTGAAAAAAACTGATGTTTTTACATGTTTTCATTGGCAGGAGTCTGCAGGCAACAGTGATAATGATCAATGTATGACCAGCATTTTTGTAATAATATCACTATATTAATATTATAATTTTATGTCAAATTTTATTTATCAAGCATGAAATCAAAACAGAGTTTTCTCATGGTGTTTTACATTTAGAGCATGTCTGGACCACAATCTACATAATGATAATAATAATATTCCCCTGTGAGTAAGCACATGGCAACAATGAAAAGGAAAACTGCCCTTTGCCAGGCAGAAACCTTGGGCAGATCCGAGCTCAGTGTGGGCAGCCATCCGTCTCAACCTGCAGGGATAAAGGGAGAGAGAGTCAGGGAGAAGGACAGAGATTGAGTGCAAGAGTGTGATAAGAGACAGGGGTGTTATGATGGTTTGGAGGAACAGGCACATACTAATAACAATAGCAGTGCTAACAGCTACAAGGCTCTGGTTACAATAATAATTGCTTCAATATTCATGAATGAAAAAGTGAAAAATGTGGGAGCTTTGTAGATCTGCCCAAGTGGACTGAGCCCCGCCGCCTGGGAATCTGCTAAATGAAAGAGCCTAAGGACTTTGGAAAAGACATAAGGTTATTACCATACATTAGGAAGAATGGAAGGAGTGAGAGAGGTGTCTCAAAAAGTAAGCCTACAGCAGCATTACCACAGGCTAGCCTAGCCCTAACTATATGTATTCTCAAAAAGAAAGCATAAAGCCTATTTTAAACAAAGAGAGAGTGTGTGTCTGTCGGTCTGTCGGTCTGTCTGTCTGTCTCTGCGTGCGTGCGTGTGTGCGTGTGTGTGTGCGTGCATGCATGCGTGTCCGATTCAAACTGGAAGATGGTTCCATAGAAGAGGAGCTGGGTAACTGAATGCTCTGGCCCTCAGCGTTCTGGGAGCGTGTCATGTGGATTGCAGTACATGCTTTTTTTAAATGTTTTATTTTAATTGCTATTGTGAAGGTATATCTCCTTTTGAGACCAAAACTTTTAAATAGAGGCATAAATTCAGTGTACCTAATCATAACACCCTCTCAACATCTCGCTTAAATATCCAACTTCTTATATCTCTTAAACTTTAAACTTATTGTTCTTTGCAAAACACACTACACCATAAAGTGTTATACACAGCAGTTGATATTATATATAGACATTGACATTGACATTGTAGTCTTTCAGGCTAGGCTTTTCGATCAACAGAGGAAACAGAAGTAACAGAACCACAGACACACCCTGGCTTTGGTTTCACTGCACAAATATGTTCATTATTTCATTCATTATAATGTTCATTATAAGTTCATTATTTAGAACAGAAACGCTGTAGAGGTCAGAAACTCTGTTTTGCCATTCATAGCAGAGACATGGATTGCCCATAATTTATCTGGCTTTTTAGATCTGAAAAGCAAAATAATCTGATCTTTCTCATTAACGGAGCAGCCCTCAAGGCAAACATCAGGAGGACAATATAAAGACAGAAGTATATTGTACTTCTTCAATAGTGTTCCTCTCAGACCATATATTGCTATTTCTTGTTGTTTTGGATATATTTGTTTTTATCTGTTTCTTTGAATTGCACAAAACACACAGTTTTTGAAGGGGATCTAACTTGAAAGCCTGAGGTCCCTTCAAAGCAGTTATGGAGGTTGTAATGTCAAGTGACAGTACTTTTTCAGTCAGATGCATCTGTATTAGCAAGACCAGAAGAATAATGGTTGTTTTACTATCATCAGCCTATGCCTTGACTAAAAATGAAATAATAGCCATGTATATATTTTCTAGTATTGTTTAGATGTATCATTTTGTTTATTTTAATCTAAATAGTCTGCACTTGAACAGTACTTGAAAATTGCCAACATATATATTGTCAATCGACTGATTTGATGTGTTTCCCGGATCATCTCTGAAATTACAAAAATCTACTGTGATTGTGTCTCAAGAGTGACTGGATGTTTCATATGGCTGCAACTCCTCTGAGATTTCAGAAAAGGGAATGGGTCCTTCTTGTTCTCAGTTTGTGAGTCACACAAAAGAGCTTGGAGCTTAATTTTGCAATTATTGTCATGGACAGACATTTGGAGATGGTAGAAGAAAGTACTTTATGATTCGCACTCTGATCGTTAATTCAGTAAACCACACCTGTTTAGAATATTCCACTTATTTTTATTGGGATTTTATAGTCTACAGGAGGGAAGTTTCAATTATCTACATTTTTTTTCGGAAAAGTTATATGATGAGCTCATTTCCTGGTTATTGACCTTCCCCAACAGAGGCTTATGGATTCAAAATTCAAACAGTTTATTGTCATTTGTACAGTGTGTAAAACATGTTTCCCCGCACAAGAAAATTCCTACTTTGCCGTCCACAGTGCATCCAGGTATGTGTAATAAATAAATAATAGTGATAAATATACTGATGTAAGAGTGCAGGGAAATTTAAACAGTACTAGAGATGTAAACAATAGGTGTGCAAGGTTAAGTTAAGTGCAGCTTTGAGTTTGCAACTCACATAGTGCAGGTGCACATTGTATGCATATACAAACACCAATTCCAATTAAGTAGGAACATTGTGTAAAATGTAAATAAAGACAATACAATGCAAATCACACTGTAAAGACAGCATATTCAATGTTCAAACTGATACAAGTTTTTTTCACTTATATATTCACTCATTTTGAATTTGATGCCTGCATCACATTCCAAAACGTGCGGGGCAGTTGAGGAATGCTCAAAAAACATGTCTTTGGAATGTTCCACAGGTGAATTGGAAAAGGGTGACTGGGAAATCGGCATCTTTGTGTAAAAGAGATTTCCATGTGTGTTTCCATGTATTAACTCAAAAGAATTTTCAGTTAATACAGTTCGCTGCTGCATCGACAAATGCAAGTTAAAACTACCCTGCAAACCGAAAGCCATACATCAACAATACCCACAAATGCCACCGGCTTCTCTGGCCCCTGTACCGGGTTGGGATGAGCCGTTGGCTGAATAAGCTACCCATCGGCCACAGCTTGTCATGCAGGAGGTGAAAAGGATTGTCAAGGACAGCTCCCAGTTTGACCTTCACCCTCCCCATTGCCACCAATTCAAGATTGTCCAGTTCAAGTTCCACCTCTGAGCGGGCTTTCCTCGCCAGCTTGTTGAGCCTATTGACCTTGCCGGTCCCGGCACCACCCCCCGAGCACACTATAGCAAAGAAGAACGCCCAGTCTCCAGCCCAGTCTCTGTCAAAGTATGGCAAGGTGAATTTTTATGACCTCTTTCTCCTTCTAGCTGCCTACCTCCTTCAGCCGCTTTGACAAGCTCTGCGGCTTCAGAAGGCAAACGGCCGTGTCATCTACAATTGTCAAACATTTGACAGAGCTAAGTACGCTCTGGCTAACCGTGCCCTCCACACCTATCCCACACCCACAGCATCTATAGCTTTAACTACCAACGTGTCTGACATAGCTGTGGGGGTAGTTGCTGAATGGCATATGGTGAATGTGTGGCAGCCACTCATATCTTTTAGCTGCAGTCCACGAGATAACAATCCGCAAGAGTTCCTGGCGCTGCATCTTCCAGTTTCTAAAAATGTATCATTTATATAATTTGATACACACTATATGGCCAAAAGTATTCAGTCACCTGCCTTGACTCACATATGAATGAATGAATAATACTTTATTGATCCCCATGGGGAAATTTGTGTGTTACAGTAACAGTTGAGCAGCTGCAACAGGCTGCCATCTTCCAGCGCCATCTTAAAGAGTTGTAAAAAAGAGAGGAAAAGGAGGGCAAGGGGGAAGGAAGGAGAGGGAAAAAAAAACAATTCCAAAACTACGCTCCTGTGGGGGGGCTCAGTGTGGGAGAGGGAAAAAAAACACCTCGGCCCACAAGCACTATGATAAGACATGACAACAATACTCGTGTGTGGATGTGTAAGCCCGCGGACTTAAGTCTCCATACAGTCCCGCCCAATTGTCCCTGCCGCATGATGGTGATAGGCACAGTCGTTGCCGTGGACACGACCTTGGGTTAGGATATGGAGACAAAGTTCGCCTGGGGAGGGGGGGCATCTTGTCTGCTTTCCATCCAGGAGAGTGTAGAGATACCAGCCTTCCAAGGCCAGTATCGGTGTGGCCAATGAAGATAACAATTGTTTTGAGTTCAGGCAGACTGTAATTTTCCGTCTGCCTTGTGTCATTTCTGGTTCTCCCGGTGTTAATTTCATCGCCCAAATTAAGTGGCAAATTTCCGTCAAGCCGAGCTGTCAACTTCTCCAAGTTGGTATCTATCTTTGACAAACGCTCATTCAGTCTGCAACAGAGATCATCTATCATTTGAGTCTGAGTGTGACCAACGCTGCCCATTTCTCCAACCATGACTGGCAGCTTGTCAAATCCTGCCAGCTTCTTCCATATTTTGCGATAAAACAGGAAACCACAAGCTCCAAACAACAGCATACCTATTATCAAAAGTCCAATGATGTAAATATCTTCAACGTCCTCCACAGAAAGGATCAACAAGCACATGATCCTCCACTCCCCCAAGGAGTCCATCATGTATCCGGCAATAAACGTTCCGTCGGGGCATGAGGGCTCACCTCTTCCCTGTCTTCTTGTTGAAATAATTTGATCAAATGACGTTAAGAGACCAGCTAATAAGTTCCACTTTGGGTTTTAGGGTTTCGGACGAAGTGCAAAAGAGAGGCTCCGATAATTCAGACAGAGACAACACAAGACAAAGCCCAGCAAGCAGGGAAGATACTGGAGGGGAGGGAAAAAAAGCATCCACCTTCATTGAGAGCCAGAGAGAAGAGAACTAAAGTAACATCCCATTTCTCATCTGTCGGATTCAATATGACATTGGTCCACCCGTTGCAGCTATGACAGCTTCAACTCTCCTGGGTAGAAGGTCCACAAAGTTCAGGAGTGTGTTTATGGGAATTTTTGACCATTCTTCTAGAAGCGCATTTGTGAGGTCACACACTGATGTTGACCGAGCTCTCAGTCTCCTCTCTAATTCATCCCAAAGGTGTTCTATTTGGTTGAGGTCAGGACTCAGTGCAGGCCAGTCAAGTTAATTCACAACAGACTCTAGCAACTCAGCCGCAAAGTGGTAGGACACGTAAACTAACGGAGTGGGGTCAGCGGATGCTTAGGCGCATCGTGCAAAGAGGTCGCTAACTTTCTGCAGAGTCAATCGCTACAGAGCTCCAAACTTCATGTGGTCTTCAGATTAGCTCAAGAACAGTGCAAAGAGAGCTTCATAGAATGTGTTTCCATGGCCGAGCAGCTGCATCCAGGCCACAAATCACCAAGTGCAATGCAAAGCGTCGTATTCAGTGGTGTAAAGCAAGCCGCCACTGGACTCTAGATCAGTGGAAACGCGTTCTCTGGATCGACGAATCACGGTTCTCCATCAGGCAATCTGATGGACGAGTCTGAGTTTGGCAGTTGCCAGGAGAAGGGTACTTGTCTGACTGCATTGTTCCAAGTGTGAAGTTTGGTGGAGGGGGGATTATGGTGTGGGGTTGTTTTTCAGGAGCTGGGCTTAGCCCCTTAGTTCCAATGAACGGAACTCCGGCCAACATCTGGCCTTTGGGTTGGGGATTAGGGATTGGGGATTGGCGAAGACAGGCTGGCAAAAACCCGGATTAAGACGTGAAATTCCTTCCAGAACACCAATGAGAACTCGGGTCTCTGGTCAGACATCACGTTAACAGGAAACCCATAGAGGCGAAAGACCTGATGGAGGACCAATTCAGCCATCTCCTTTCCTGATGGGAGCTTGTGGAGGTGAATGAAGTGGGCCATCTTACTGAACCAGTCCACCACCATTCAGATGGTAGTATGGTCCTGTGATGGTGGTAGGCCTGTAACAAAGTCCAACGTGGGACCTAAGATGATGGGGCACCAGGAGAGGTTGCAAGAGTCTGGCAGGAGCCTGGTGGAAGGTCTTGTGCTGGTTGCAGACAAGGCAAGATTTGACTTAATTCTTGGTGTCCTCTTGTAGCATGGACCACCAGAATCTCTGATGAAGGATATCCTGGGTTCTCTGAATCCCAGGATAGAAGGACAATCTCAAAGCATGGGCCCACTGGAGCACCTCCAACCTCAGAGCTGCAGGCACTCAAGCCAGGCTGACCTTCTGTGGCAGCGAAAGTGGAGTCCGAAGCTGCTGTGTCATCCTCTTCCTTATCATATTGCTATCATATTGCATAGCTATCTTATCATATTGTCAGGACAGAGCATCAGGTTTGACGTTGTGGGAACCGGGTATATAGGAAAGAGTGAAATTGAAGCCAGTGAAAAAGAGGGCCCACTGACCTGTCAGGCTTTAAGAATCTTGCACTCCAGGTTCTTATGGTCCCTCAAAACCAGGAAGGGCTGTTTTGTTCCCTCTAGCCAGTGCCACAATGACTCCATGGCTATTTTTATTTCTAGGAGCACTGGGTTACCTATGTCATTATTCTTCTCAACTGAAGAGCGACGGTAGGAGAAAAAGGTGCTTGGATGGAGCTTCTGGTCATTGGCTGAGCACTGGAACAGTATGCCTTCACCAACATCTGATGGGTCCACCTCCACTACAAATTGTCACTCTGAGTCAGGAACCTGGTGGATTGGTGCCAAGCTGAAGCAGTCCATCAAAGTCTGAAAAGCAGTATCTGCAGACAGGGACCAGTGGAAGGGAGTCTTTGAAGAAGCCAGGGCTGTGGCAACAATGGAATGCTTTTCAGGAACAGGCCAGGATCTTTCTGCATCCACCTTAGATGGATCCATTGTTAAATGCAGTCTTCCATTCGTCACCCTCTCAGACGTGGATAAAGTAATAAGCATTGCGGAGATCAAGTTTTGTGAAGACCACTGCCCCCTGGAGTGACTCAAAAATTGAGAAGATGAGTACCGATTCTTCATGGTTATGTTGTTAAGTCCTCGGTAATTGATACAAGGGTGCAGGGTCTTGTCCTTCACCACAAAGAAAATACTCCAGCAGTCAGGGTTGGGATCACGGCATGTGTGCGCTTGGCGAGTACATTCTTGCCAGAGATTGCCGGGCATTGGGAGCACACGGCTGGCCCTGGTACCCGACAATAAGTGAGGGCTTAAATGCATGAGCTTTGAGTCTCACTGGTTGCCAGGACATTCGCAACTTTCCCTCTGTCTCTCACACCATCTCTCACTATTGCCTTTTTCTGTCTCCCATGTCATCCCTCCTCATTTACTCCTTCTGGAGCTGTCTGCTCCACACTGCATAACTGGTCAGCAAGCATGCACTGTGCCTCCTGCACGTTGGCTTACAGTATATATATATATGTATGTATATATATATAAACACCGACCATGATGAACGAAGCAAAATTACAGGGGGGGCTAAAACCATTTGCAGTTCATGAAAAAAAGCTCCCAGATAGTGAGAAAAGTGTTTTGGATCACTGTTACAATGTTGCCCCAGCTACTGTAAGCCTTCCAACTCCAGCACAGAGTACAGCACCGATCTGCACAGCTATGTCTTCATGGAGCATAAAACAGAAAATGAAGAAAGGTCCCTGTCTTTCCCTAACACCAGCTGAAGTTCGTCCAGTTTGTTTCCCAGTTAATGCAAGTTAGACAGGAATATTACAGGTAACGCTGTGCGATGTCCGTGTCGTGCTAGGCGCACGACGTCACTAGCACGTCTCCTCTAGCGTTTGACATTGTGTACAAAGGTGAGCACACCTTTGACCAGGATGTTTATTAATTCCACCAATGTGGCAATGAAAGATGGGAATAAATTGGAAAGGGTTGTGGTCCCAATGTTCATGAGCTCCTCCCCCCTTGTAAGAGCTCCCAGAATTTTCACAAAAAACAGTTTACAAAAAAAACAGGACAAAACAACAGCACATTGAGACGGTCATCTGTGGTGCCATCTTGGATGGAAGATCCCTTTTGAAACAATCTCAGTCTAGCTTCAGTGACTTTATCTTCAAAACATTTAACATAGGCTGATGGATTTATTCCTGATTCTATGTATCCTTGGCACTCCCAAAGAGAGCCTCAACATTTTTATCTTTGACACTTTTCTTAGTCTGTTCCAACCTAGTTTATTACCTCTGTTTATTTAGCTCTTTTCTTCACTCTCCATTACTCTTGACTGATAGCCCTTAAAATCCTCTTCTTTCTTTATCTCTACTCCCCATAACCTGATAATTCCACTTCGGATCCTCTCATTCATGTCGTGTTCCCATGTTATCCAAAGTAGAACGTGAGTCCATCCGTAGTTTAATAATGCGTAACCTGCACATACCAGCCCCGCGCTATCATCCAAAACCTAACATAACTGTCCCCTAACTCTGATCTCCCCATGCCACCTCTGCTTCCAGAATAGGAGCTGTTGATATAACACGAACACCAAATCTCCCTTTTCTACAATCAATGGGTAGACTACCATTGATTCCACAGCCCTCAGATGATTATTCTGCCTCTTTCACTGGGAGGTTTGTGACTATCTGAACCTGTACAAGTAAAGCAACATTTGACTTGGACCCTTATGTAATAATAGAAATGTACAGTAACCTGAGTGTTCTCTTCTCTCTCTCTTTACTTGAACATGAACAAGGTTTTCACTGTCTCTAACGTTTCACTTTCCAAAAATCTCTGTCTCACAAGTCCAAGCTTGTCAAGACTCCGTTCCCGGTGGTGCAGGTTGTAGCGTCGTACATCACTCATCCTTCTCTCCCTTTCCTTGTGAACAACCGCCTTTCTGTCAGGGAGAACAGGAGTCAGCAGAGCTGGGAGCATTGGAACCGTAGTGCAGAGCCTCCTCCCCATGACTAGTTGTGCTGGACTTTACCCGTTCTGTAGAGGGGTTACTCTATACACCACCAATGTGAGGTATGGATCAGCTGCTTTTTTAAAAGAGCCTTCACAGTCTTGACACACGCGGCGCCTCCCCATTGCTCTGGGGATATCTTGGGCTGCTTGTGACAGCCCTGAAGCCGTAGGATTCAGCAAATGCTGTAAAGGCCATTCCCTAGTACTGTGGTCCATTGTCTGTTACTAAAGTCTCTGGATTGCCATGGCATGCAAAGATTGATTTGAGGTGGTGGACGACATGCGTTGGTCTTGTGGGGGTAGGCAGAGCGATTTCCACATATCTTGAAGCATAATCAACAACCAACAGGTAGTTGTCTCTCCCCAGTGTGAAAGGTTCTGCTCCCAACTTTTGCCATTGCATGTCAGATAACTGTTACACTGACCGCAACAGAATTGGTCAAGTAAGGAACATGATTGTAGAGAATTGATATTATATAATATATTCTTTGGATAGAGGACGTGAGTGCTGTGAACATAACAACCTTTAAGTTGCAGCCCCCGCCCAGAGGAACAGAAAAGGCATGAGGAGTCAGATAGCGACGGGCCAATCACCGGAAGCTACTCCCGGGGGAGAAGACCATAACACCTATGCCCATCACCATTCTGGGTGAAGAGGTGGAGATTGTGGACTCCTACAAGTACCTTGGGGTCCATATTAACAATTAACTGGACTGGACACACAACACAGATGCCCTATACAGGAAGGCTCAGAGCAGGATGTTCTTCCTGAGCAGACTGAGGTCGTTTGGGGTCTGCAGCGTGCTCCTTAAGACCTTTGACCAGTCTATGGTAGCCAGCGCACTCTTCTTTGCTATAGTGTGCTGGTGGGGCAGTGCCAGGACTGGTGAGGTCAACAGGCTCAACAAGCTTGTGAGGAAAGCTCGCTCAGTGGTGGGACTCAACCTCGACCATCCTTAGTCGGTGGCTGTGCGGAGGGTGAGGGACAAACTGGGAGCTATCCAGGACAATCCTTCCCACCCCCTGCACGACGAGCTGTGGCTGATGAGCAGCTCGTTCAGCCAGCGGCTCATCCCACCCCGGTGCAGAACTGAACGCTTCAGGCGCTCCTTTGTTCCCACGTCCATCAGACTGTATAACAACAGTCTGGACGGGACACAACTATCGAGTCCTATCGAGCCTTTTTGGCCTGCTGGTACCCGTCAGCTGCCTCCGGAGTCCCGCAGGCCAAAAAGGCTCGATAGGACTCCTTCTTCAGTTTGACATCATCCCTCACCCGGGGGCGGCAACCCTTGAACCCGCTTGTGGACCCCATTGGGCTCGAGGGTTGCCGCCCGACAGGTGCCGACCGCCTTCCGTCCGCATCTTTGGACTGCCGCCTCTACAATGGAAGCGCGGAACATGGCCCATTTGGCCTCAATGTTCGAACTCAATGTCCCCCGCCTCCCTCGGGACATGGTTGTAGCTCTGTCAGAGGTGGGTGTTGAAGCTTCTTCTGACAGGGGACTCTGCCAGAACTTCTGACAGGGGACTCTGCCAGAAGTTCACAGCAGACTGTCATATTACGTTTGGGTCTGCCAGGTCTGACCGGCATCCTCCCCCGCCATCGGACCCAACTTACCACCAGGTGGTGATCAGTTGACAGCTCCGCCCCCCTCTTCACCCAATTGTCAAGGACATGCAGCCGCAAGTCCGACGATACGACCACAGGCTGTAATTATTAACAAAAACATGTCATGTCTTTCAGAGTTTTAAGATTATTTAGATTTATTTGAAAAGTATTGAGTAATAAGTAGTTAACCCTTTTTTTAGAGTGGCTTTGCATTGAGATAATATAGTAGAATTACTTTCAAATGATATGTATTACTAACCTCAGTAAGGTCTTGGTAAATCATTTTAGGCCCAACTAAATGTTTATTATTCACATCAATTTTATGGGATGCATGGATGAGAGAGATGAAAAATGACTTGGCAGCTGACCTTCATTTCTGAGAAACCAAAATCATTGTAGAAATGACATAGATAGCATTAAAAAATCCCACTACGAAGATTAAAGGGTATTTATTCTGCTTTTCAAAAAAACACTTTTTCATTTTTGAATTCCAATATAGTAGTTTTACATTTATATACAGTATGAGTGCACAATAAATGCACTTTAAACCCTGGAGTAGTAGCTCAACACCCAGATGACTGTTACATGCAAACATTGAAGAGTTCTTTTGGGAAGTCACTGCACTGTCTGATATAGGTAACCCCTTTTGTAGGCACTGAGTGGGTAGAAGGTGGCCACTACAAACTTTCCATCGAAGGTGCGGCCAGTCAGCAGCCTCTGGGCTTCTTTGGAGTCATTGGAGTTGGCAAACTCTACGAAAACCTGGTGGAAACAGACATGCGTTATTTAGTCTCAACTCTGGTACTGATGACTGATCAAAAGTAATCAACATCAACAAATTTACCAAAAGGCCAATTAACCCTTTCCTAAGTCACATGCTGATGACTCAAGCTGTCAAAGCACAATGCATCATTGGACGGAGGCAAGCAGAAGTCCCATACACTACTCATAAAGTAATGTGATGCTGTTGTTTGCAGGTGTTAGCTGCTTAGCCTTGACCAGGGGTCAGCAATCTTGACCACTCAAAGAGACATTTGGACCCGTTTCCCCACAGTAAGAAAAACACCAGGAGCCACACAAACCCTTCTGAAATTTAAAATGGATTAACACAGCGTATAACGTTATTTTTTTTTCCTCATGGTATGTATAAACAAATTATGCATTGCATTTTTTCTTTCAAATCAATGAACAACTGCAGAGAAAACTAAATGACATTATTGCATGCAACAAAACATTTTGAACACCGAAAAAGACGTTGGGTTGAGGATTACTTTTAAGCAAAATACTCAATGTCTATTTGAGGCCTTCTTGTATTTATGAAAAAAAAGCTGAACTTGAATTATCCACCGGCAGCAAACCAAAAGTGCTGTCTTCCATCTGTGAGCTGTCGTCCTTTTACCGGCGCTTGCAGTCAGCTGTCAACTGAATAATACAAGGTCTATTTCACTGAACAATGAAAAAATATGCATATATACAAAATATTTCTGCTCTTGAACCTCAGTGCACAGCGTCTGCATATCAGGGCTATATGCTGTCACCTTCATCTTCAAACAGTCTTCTGTGAGGCATGCGTGATGTTTGCTTTTAATAAAGTTCACACCTGCTCACATACACATGTGGATCCGAAGATCGACAGGACTCCACGCGCATACTTTTTCATGTTTGTCCGGTTTGGGGAGGTTTTCAATATCATGCCATTTGTGATTCTGAACGGCCTTGAAATGTGCATTCATGCAGCATTCATTACTTCTGTGCATTTCGGAGGATATGTTTGAGTACACGGTGCCTCTTGGTGTGGGATACAGTGAAAAGTCAGCAGCTTTTTGTCTGCAGTAAAGCAACAAATCCCTTCTGCACTCCTGTCATACTTGTTGCCCCGTCTGTAGCCACTGACACTAGGTGGTTGGTGTGTATTCCTTTGGCTCTAAAACAATTCAACACAGCCTTACAAATGTCCTACTCCGTGATTGGCCTTTTTAGAGGCATCAACTCAATCAGTTCTTCCTGTGGCCCAGCAGAGTTTACAAACTGGCAGAATAGTGCTATTGTTCAGTATCAGCTTTGTCTTTAGATCCATCACAGGCAATTTAATAGGCCACAGCTGAATTGATGTCTTTCATTTGCTGTCTGGTGACATCTTCTGACATTATTGTGGTTCTGTCTTTGATAGTCTTTGCAGAGAGGAGCATATCCCTGATTATCTGCACAATTTCACTTGTGTCCATGAAGTCCATGTAGAGATGTTCTGAAATCTCAGTGAAAGATTCTTTTATATATTCTCCGTCTGTGAACGGCTTCCTGTGCCTGACTATTTCCTGAGTGGCAATAAAACATGTGAAGTTGAATTTTCTGACTGATTTCCTGTTTTTTGCTCAGATCAAGCTTCCTTATTCGTTCCGAAACAGCTTTTTTCCCCTCTCATCTCCATCCGGATACTTTTGAGCAAGGGCTATGTGTTTATTCTGAAAATAACTTTCGACATTTGACTTTTTGTCGTTTGCTAGCTTCTCGCTACATATTAAGCACACTGGTAAACTGGTATCATCAGCAGTGAAAGCAAATGAATCTGTCCACACGACATTGAACGTTTTGTTTTCTTCAAACGCTTTTCTTTTCTTAGGATTCTCCATAGTTGGCCTAACAGGGGTTTGAAAAAAAATCGCACAATGGCAGGTGTCGCCATAGGGCATCACATAATGGCGGTTGTGACGTTTATTAAGAGCGACAAAATATTTTAACACAATTTATTTAGATGTTGCAAGATCGCCATAATCTTCAGACTTAAAATAACATTATAAAAATGAACAAACTAAAATAAAATACATATTACTAAATACTCGTTAATTATTTTCAAAAGCCACAGGGAGCTGCATCAGAGGGATCAAAGAGGCGCATATGGCTCCAGAGCCGTGGATTGCCGACCTCTGGCCTCGACTATCATTTAGTCTGTCTCTATGGCTACGAAGGTTATTGGCTAATATTGATAGTAACATGCTAGCCAACTACGTTACTATAGACTTCCCTATCACTGGCCACTTGGTCCAGCTCTTCAGGGGGGGATCCCAAGGCGCTCCCAGGTCAGCCTAGAGACAAAGTCCCTTCAGTGTGCCCTGTGTCTTCCCCTTGGCATCCTGACCAGATGCCCGAGCAACCTCATCTGGATCCATTTCACGTGGAGGAGCTGCCACTCTACACTGAGCACCTCCTGGATGACCAAACTTCTCACCCTATCTCTAAGGGAGCGTCAGGATACCATGCAGAGAAAACTCATTTCAGCCGCTTGGATCCGTGACCATGTTCTTTCAATCACATAGCTTGTGACCATAACTGAGGGAGGGTGGTAATGTAGATTGACTGGTAAATTGAGGGCTTCACTCAGCTCCTTTTACACCAACACAGACGGATGCAGAGTCTGCATCACTCCTGATGCCACACAGATCCGCTTCATTCTTCCCTCACTTGTGAAAAAGACCCAGATACTTGAACTCCTCCACTAGAGGCAGGACCTATTCCCCAAACCAGAGTGGGATTGAGAACCATGGTTTCAGATTTGGAGGTGCTGATTTTCATCCCGGCCCCTTCACATGGCTGAGAACCACTCCAGTGAGAGCAGGGGATCACGGTCCAATGAAGCCAACAGAACCACATAATCTGCAAAAAGCAGAGACCCATTCCTGAGGCCACCAAACTCCTTCAGCTTGACAGCATTCCTCACAGCAGTGGTCCACCAGCAGGTTCTGGGGTTACCGCCTTGACAGGCACTGACCACCTTATAGCCATAGCTCTGGTCTGTCACCTCGACAAAGGAGACACAGATCATGGTCCACTTGAACTCAATGTCTCCCATCTCCCTCAGGATGTAGTTGCAGATCTGCTGGAGGTGGGAGTTCTCTTTCAACTCCTTCTGACTGCAGATTTCAATTCTTGTAATATTAAATTTACTGTAATCTTAAGTTTAATTTCCTTTGATCAGACACGTAAACCTTTCTCTATATGTCAGTCTCACTTTGTGGTTATTCCAAAAATTACACAATACATCTTCAGGTATTTTTTCTGACAAGCAGCAAAAGCACTCTACTGCCCCTGACAGTGCAGGTCGCTTGCCAGACTTAGCAACAGTAACTAAGGGTGACAGGCCTTGGGGGAGGGTTAATTAATTCTCTTTTTAAAAATGAAACGTGAACACAAGAATTATGTTATCATCATTATTTACATACCTCCATGCTGTTATGAATGTCACCATGAGGACAGGTTACAATCAGTTATACAGTGGAAAATATTGACAATATCTCAATTTTCCACCTGCCACACTGGACTTAATTTCCTCTTTCTTGTATCCCTCTGATTCTGAGGGTTCTTCAGTTTAACTAGACTGTGAGGAGTTTTTGGTATATAACTTCTGAGGCAAGGGATTGGTCTAAGTTATTTGGCTAAGTTAAGTGGGCATCATTAGGGGGAACAAATATACGAATTCCGAGGAATTCTAATTCAGATGAGTCCCTGGTATTTGTACCTTTGTTCCTGTCAATGAGGTCAACATAACCTCAACAAACACATTCAACCCAGTTTCTGCAAATTAACTCACTTGTTACCATAACAAGGCATATCAATCTAGACCAACCCCAGCAGTTATATACCAAATCTCCCCATGGTCTAGTAGTACTGAAAAAGCCTCCCAGATGAGAGGTGATACGTCCTCAAGAGAAGAAATCAACTCAAGTCTGCAACCATTTATATTACACTCTGGATCACATGGGGGCCGTAACCTATCCAAGCTGTCATTGGGCGAGAGCTGGGCAGAAGTGCCAACCACTAGGCCACTGTGCAGCCGAAACTTACCAAGTCTCATAGCTTTTCCACTACAATGTAGAAGCAATTAAACAAACATTTATATTAAAAACGAATAGATTTCAAAAGTCTCTGTTACAGTACCTCCCTTAAAAGCACAGACAGTAGAAGCATGGTCATATAGGCCATGTCTGGATTCTGCCTTGAATTACAAATACTGCCTAAACATCCCTAGCATTGAATTAGAGCATACATTGTCATTTTACAGCCCAGGGGCCCGGATGAGATCAACAAGCACATGAATGAAAAATATTTTATTCTGTTCATGTTATACAAGTGTGTTGCTTTTCTGTTATCCTTCGTTTCATATCTATGTGATGTCGACAGGACCTCAAATTTTCTAGCTCCCACTCCAAGTGTTGAATAAAGAGCATACCAACAGCATTGGCTTATTGTTTACATGTTACATTGTGGCAGGATGAGGAAAAACAGTGGGGACAAAGGCGAGTTCAAACTTTATTCTCAGCTCCAAAAGCAAACTGAAACAGGAACACCTCGTGCCAGAAAACCCAGGAACGTAAATCATGCCCCAAGCACACGGGTTTTTTAGGGTGAGGAGCACCGGCTCTAATGTCTGCCACACAGCCCCCCTGAAAAGACAGATGTCTCTTGCTCTTGCTTGAGCAAACTGCCATAATGGCAGCACCGCTCCCCAGCCAAAACAGTAGGAGAAATACAGTCCAATGTTTGCTGAGAGGCAGAATGCTGAACCTCGAAAGGCACTGCCAGGATCCTGGAAGGAGGGCAACCCTTAGGGGAACCTTGGCCATAAACACAACCCCGTCTGCCACCCGATGTGCTGGTTTAAGCCAATCAAGCGTGACCTGCTCCCTATTGCCACCCATATCCTCAAAACCCTTAGGACCTGTCTCAAGAACTTGAAATGGGTCATTTTATGGGGGTTAGAGGGGAAATGTAGTGTGCTGTCTGACCTTAGCCCACTGGCATGCCACACATGCAGCCGTCTACCCCTTGATGTCCTTGCTGAGGCCAGTCCGGACAAAGTTGGAACTAACCAACTTCACTGATGCTCGAATTCCAGGGTGGGAGAGGGAGTGAATCAGTTCAAAAAGTCGACTATACCAGGCCAATGGAACAATGGGGCAGGGACAGCCAGTGGAGATATCCCAGAAGAGGGAAGGACCATCTTCCTGTATCACAGCATTGGGAAAGTCGCCATAAGGTTGCCACAAACCATTCACCTTGGGCACCATGTGAAACAGCAAGGCCCACGGTTGAGACACCTCACTATACCCAGAAGGAGCTATCCGTGTTACTGAATTGTGGCTCAAGAAATCCATCTCCAACTTTGTCATCTCTATCACAACATTTTCTGACACGATAACACCTCCAAAGGAGGAGGGTTGTTGCAAGGACAACTTACAATGCTCTGGATCGCTTCTAAATCTGTTGAAAAACAATTCGAGTTAATTCTTCTGAAAATTCTCTATCCAATAGATTTTATATCACTGTTGCCGGCTGTTACAGACCACCCTGTGTTTTTGCTTGCGCTGTCTGCCTTAAGTGAAATGATTGCACCTTACATTACTTCTGAGTTTGTCTTATTAGGGGCCCTGAACAGAGATGTGCTTGACCCTCCTTCATCCTTACAGTTACAACTGAAATCATTGAACTCATCACAGATTGTACAGGCCCAACCCGATATTACATCAAGTCTATGGAAACGGGTTCACTGATCTACATTATTCCACCAATAGGCCAGAAAGATACTCATCTGGTGTGTTTTGCCAACGATACAGGAATCACTTTTGCATAGTGTGTTTTTCTAAGGGAATTACCCAAGGAAACCCTCCCTAATCGTCTCCAAACATTTCTTGAGAAACCTTTTTAAGGAAAAGACTTCCTTATATAATCTGGCACACAGGGATTGGCACAGAATCTGGCTTATTCCTAACCTTGAAGAGTCCTTCGCCTACTTCAAAACCTTGTTCAGTACTACAACTACATAACATAAACATGCCCCCTAAAAAGATTTAGAGTAAAAAATAAAAAAATAAATGCATTCGCCCCCTTAACCTGAAAACAAAAATCGGCCATCCCAACTGGCCACTGTAATTAATCACAATGGTGTTTTTATAACAGACAAAACCAAATTGGTGGTCCACTTCGATAACCATTTTGTCGCTGCGAGTAGTGCCTACAAGGTCAACTCCTGTATTCCTACAAGCTCCCCTACCAATTTCTCATCTGTCATCCATTCATCTGCCTTCGGATTCTGAAATATTCAGGGAACTGCTTAGAACGGATAACCATCAGATGGCGGGACTGGATGCTTTAGACCAGTTGTATCTAAAGACAGCAGCCCACATCATTGCCGCGCCTATCTCTTGCATGTTCAACCTCTCACTGCAAGTATTGTAGCAGTGTTCCCACAGGGCTGGAAATTTGCTGATGTCACTCCACTTTTGAAAGGTAGCTCAGATTTGAATTGTTACAGACCCATTTACATCATGCCCCGTCTCTCCAAAATCCTTAAGAAGCAGGTCAATTAACAGCTTACACACCATCTGGAGTCTCATAACATCCTCAACCAGGCTCAATTCGGCTAGAGATCCAGATGCAGCTGACAACACCACTGTACCCAAGGTTCTGAACGACATCATGTGTGCCATTGACGACAAACATTATTGTGAAGCTGCATTTGTTGACCTGGCAAAAGCCTTCAATTACGTGGACTATAAAACACTCCTGGACATTCATTCCACTCTCTTCCTTCATAAATCCCATTCAACCATCCGTACAACACCACTGCACTTGCCTCTTGTTTTATTTATTACTGTATGAAATGCATATCACAGTCTTAACTGTAACTCACTGTATTTGCATATTTCTTACTGCTTTTATACTTACTACAACCTTTATTTATCTGCCATTGTGCTGCCTCTTGGCCAGGTCGTTATTGTAAATGTGATACCTCTCTCAACTGACTTACCTCTTTAAATGGGTTAAATAAATGAATAAATAAAATACAATTAGACCATATTCCAGTGCATTCTGAGGCTGAAATTTGGACTTCCCCTAGGCTGAATGTGGCAGAAGAGCCCGCATGAAGCTAATATCTGTGAAATTGAAAAGCTAGAGATGAATCAGGTTGGATGCAATATCAGATTACATGCCCAAAATGAGTCCCCAAATGGTGGACAAATCCTAAGATGGAAGGATGACAAAGAAGATGCCGACACTCATTTGGCAAAGCAGCAAGTCTCACATGAGCAAATAAGGGAATGTAACATGTTGTCCTATGTAAGACTTCAGATTTGCTTGACAACAGGCAGCACTGCTTGATGGGGCTCACATGGCATGTTTGCATCTATAAACGGGGATATACGTGACTACAGATGAAAACCATATACTGCAGAGAGAAAACTACATATATATCTGTAACTTTATATGATGCTGACCTCTCATTCAAACATTTTGTTTCCTGTTAATATAGTAAGAAGTGATCCATGTCCCTTGATGGATGGACAGTTAAACAACAATATTCATGTTTCAGTGTGAAGATGTTCCTGACCTGTCCTTTGCCCGGATTCTCCTTGGGAATGAGAAGAGAAACCACGGATCCATACTTTTGACACTCTTCCTTCATGTCCTCCAGAATGTCTGGAGAAACAGGACAGATTTTCCCTTAGCAGCCTTTTGGAAGCAGCATTACAACAACATAGATATCAAATAATCACAACTGGCATTGATATCAATAACAGAGAAGTTCACACATATGTGTTTCAATTATTCAAGATGTTGTTACATTTTTTAAAGTTTGATTTCTAAATGTTGTAATTTTGGGACAAGGACCTTAAAAAGTCCTTATAGAAGGATTCTCAGATCCTTTATTTTGCTAATTCAGAAGAAAAGTACAACATTTTGTTCCCCAAGCAAAAAGTTCTGCACTGGATTGAACCATAAGAAATATTAAGCTAAAAGTTCTGCAATGGATTGAACCATAAGAAATATATTACACAAAAAAGGAAGAACACTCAAGAGGTCTGTTTTAAAAATACATATTATATTACTATATTATAATACATATTATTATAAAACTTTCATAATGTAATGTTTATTATTTCTTTGTGACAGCATGCCAAAGCTGTGGTTATACAGACTAAGCCCTCTAGTGTCACAGAAGTACTGCAATTCATGAATAGGTTTAGGCAAAGTATAGGCTTCAGTACCAATGATTTGCTCAGCCTCTCTACAACTGCAATGCACCCTAAAAGCATTGACAGCAACATTATACAAAATGTAAAAGCATTTGGTGATTTTTGGCATGACCAGTCTGACTCTAATTTTTTGGCCATTAAGCAAATGCTTAAACATGCATCTACTTCACAAAAGGAATGCCAAAACAATTTAACTATTGCTAATTTTACTAAGCACAATTAAAATTTTGCACACCAGGGTAGTGGAACAGTTAGGACTCCTGCCCGTAGCAATGTGTTTTCTGGTTTGATTTCAGTAGTTTACAGGGGCCTCTCTGTGGAGTTTGCATACTTTTCCTGTGCCCTTGTATTTCTTTTCTGGGTTCTTTGGTTTACCACTGTCAAAAATCATATGCAGGAGTTGGTTAGCTGTGCACACTTAACTGCCCTATAATTCTGAATGAAAGAGTGAATAGTTGGAATATCTCATCACAAGATCCTGTGACCTGTGCAGGGTGTATCCCAAACACTTGACCAATGATACCTTGCACTTAACTTCAAAATGAACGAAGTAAATTTGGCTTAAAATACTTGCCAATTTCTTTCTTCATCAACATGTCAGTACAATTAAATCACCGAAATAAATAAAAACTGATCAAATACAAAAAGACTAAAAATGACATGATTTATAAGGTACTTCATGTAAACCGACTGTTCTCCTGCACCTTAATAAATATTAAGAATGTCAGATTCTGGTTCAATGCTTGGTCATCCTGCTAACATGCTGCTATAGATATCAAGTCTGTCTTTTAACTTTTCATTATTTGATTATTTTCTCAGCAATTTCACAAATCCTTTGAGAATACCATTAGTTCATTGGAAAAAAAGAAAAAAGAAAATCTACTAAAACTCCAGGTGATTTCGTGGGAGACACAAAGGGATGTGGCCTCTCAACCCAGGGGACTTGGGGATTGGGGGGATGGTTTAAACCCTGGGATATATTATCGCCCCTGGAAGTTCACAGTCAGTTGTTTGTTGGTGCTTGTCAAATAAAATTTGAACTCATCCACGGTACTGCCATCATTGCCTAGCCAAGCACAATTTATTTGGCAGTGTTATGTCACATTCAACTGTTCTTGCATTCTGCTTTCATATGCCAAGAAAATAAAATAGTAGTCTGCATGGAAGTGTTAAGTTGAACTTTTGTCTTCAATAGGAAAAGGAAGTGAAGTATGGAGCAGGGACAGGGAGCTTAACAGTGATAAAGAAGTATTCTGTGTGGTTTTTGTGTTACCGTGAAGGCGAGGAGAACAAAAGTAGAAACATTGGCAGAAGATTGACACCAGGCTGACGCCTTAAGATTTTTGAGTCCTCTGACTTAAAACTGGCAGTCATAAGGAAATTGTAAGGATATCTTAAGAGTCGAACAGTAATCTTAATGGAGTCACAGTGTGCTCCCATCATCTCAAATCTTAAGTGTGAATCTTAAGTCTTATCTCAGTCTTTTCCCAGTCTTAGAATCAATCAATGAATCAGTCAATCATTCACCAGGCAGTATTAGCAGCAGAGCCTGTGTTTGTTTGTGGTATGGATGAATGGAACGGCGAAGCATTTTCTGATCAGTTTGGAGCGTCCAGAAAGCGGAGCAAATGGTGGAGCTGTGAGCAGAATAGCCCAGCTTGTACAATGTCAACTCTCCAATGTATTACGTGATATTAAGTTATAATGATCATCGTCTTCTTCTTTTCCTTTCGGCTTTTCACTTCAGGGGTCAATCTACCTTCTCCATCTAGCCCTGTTCTCTGTATTCTCCTTTCTCATATCAACTATCTTCATATCCTCTCATACTACATCCATAAATCTTCCCTTTGGTCTATCCACTATCCCTCCACTGCACATGACCGAACCATCTCAGTATGTCTTCTCTGACCTTCTCTCCAAAACATCTAACATGTGCTGTCCCTGTGATGGACTCATTCCTGATCCTATCCACCCATTCCAACCTGCTTGAACCCATTTCTTTACCTCTTTTTCACACCCTATGTACTAAAAATCCTCCAACTTCTTGATCTCTGCTCCCTGTAGCCTCACCATTCCAAACGGGTTCCTCTCATTCAAACAAATATATTCTGTCTTGCTGTGTGACTAACCTTCATACCTCTCCTTTCCAGAGTATACCTCCACCTCTCAAGATTTTCCTCAACCTGTTCCCTGTTCTCACTACAGATCACAATGTCATCTGTAGACATCATGGTCCATGGAGATTCCTGTCTAACCTCATCTGTCAGCCTGTCCATCACCACTTCAAACAAGATGGGGCTCAGAGCTAATTCCTTGAACTTTGCTGTTACACCTACAGCATACCTCAGGACGGTCTCAGCTAGCAGACATGACCTGTACCAGTCTAACACAGTTCTCTGCCACTCCATACTTCCTCATACAATACCAGTGTTCCTCTCTCGGCACCCTGTTGCATGCTTTTTCTCGGTCTATGAAGGCGTAATGCAGCTTCCTCTGACCATCTCTTTGCACTTCTCTGTTAGAATTCTCAAAGCAAAAATTGCATCTGTAGTACTCTTTCGAGGCATGTAGCAGGACTGCTGTACATAAATGCTGACTTCTGCTCTCAGTCTAGTTTCCACTACTCTTTTCTATAACGTCATTGCATGGCTCATCCACTTTATCCCTCTATAGTCGCTGCAATTCTGCACATCAGCCTTATTCTTAAAAATGGGCACCATCGTGGTGGACACTGAGGGGCGTGGCCTCTCACCCCAAGGGACTTGGGGCTGGAGGGTGCGACTTAAGGTGGGGGTATATATTCATGCGCTCCGGAAGTACACAATGTGGTTGTATAGTAGTATGGTGGTGTTTAGTAATAAAGGTAATCTCTCACCCAAGACTCCAAGGCTCCGTTATCGATTATTCCTTGCCAAGCACCACACCATCACACTTCTTCTCCATTCGTCAGGCATCTTCTCACTCTCTAAGATCCCGTTGAATAGTCTTGCCAAGAAACTGTCCTTCCTCACTTCACTTTTACTTATCTCTGCTACTTTGTGGTCTACAATAGTCACCTCTTCTACCCTTCCCTATCTTTCATTTTCCTCATTCACCACCTCTTCAAAGTACTCTTTCCATCTTCCCATCACTCTTCTTGCACAAATGGTGGTAGACTTTGCAAAGGGATTCAAATGGCTGTAGTGAATACTTTTTTCCAGAAAAGACAGGAACATAGGGTAACTTATAAGAGCGGAGGTAGGAGCACGCAGGTAGACTACAACTTGTATAGACGAGGTAATCTGAAAGAGATCAGTGACTGCAAAGTAGTGGTAGGTGAGATATAATATAAAATGCATGGGTACTGAATGTGGTCAGAAATAAATTGATGGCGACATGACTAGAATAAGCCAGAGTGATTTGGGTTATTGATGTGAATAAATGAAGAAAGATTTGGAAAATCATCACAGCAAAATCATTTCATCACTGAAATAGAAAATCTTCTTAAAGTTTCATCAACACTCATCAATACTTCGGCTGCAAGGTTCCAGAGGCTTCTAAAGAGTTCTAGTAACATGAACGCATAAAAGGACACTATTCAGTGTTTTTTACACAGAAAAGTTTAAATTAAATAGCAAACTCCCAGCTTCAGACGCCCAACATAAAGTGACTGGCTGGCCAAAAATCTCTACCTGACAATGCAACAGGAAAGGCTTGAACAGACATCGTGATAAGTAAATGAAGTGATTGGGAGAACACAAAAAGAAAAATGTCTCACTTTAGATACAGGTGATTTCTATTTATTGAATCAGGACTTATCCCCTGTGATTTTTATTTCACTTGAGAAGGCACACAAATTGTAGAATAAACCATCTCAGTATAAAAAATGTAAGTAGGATGATAAGAACAGCACACTTTTTGGTTTTGTGCTTATTGACTTTGTTACTGGGGATAAGAAGTGTAAAAATGACACTAAAATACTATCAAGAAACCATACACGTTGATTCCTCAAGAGCTATGAAAAAAAGTCTTCTCTTGGTAAAAAGCAACATTTAAGTCCAAATTCAGCCAAATGCTTTGGCATACAGTTGAGCATCTTTGAATGAGTATTTGTCATTGATTACCGCCATGCCTGTCAATAACATAATGCAAATAACTGTGATGTAGTAATATCAATGATTATTTCACAGTACTTTCCAAATTTGTGTCTGTTTCACAATGTGCATTGTATGATGTATTGTACAGATTATCAGAAGAGCTAGTCTGTGTTAAGATTGTGGAGCTAAAGTATATAATTTTTTTTTCATTAATTTTCCCCTAATTGTTTCATCCAGATTCCTTACACTAAAAAACTGCTGATAAATCTTCATCTAATAGTGCAGTTGATAAATCAGTTATTATCTAACATTGTTAAACATGTGGAATTTATATTGTCAAAGAGTTAATACTTCGGGACACCCGAGACAGTGGGCTGACTGGATTAATGGACATGTTAACTAGATGTCTACGGAGGTTATCTGTCATCCAGATCGTGGTTTAACGAGGATTGACATGTTAAGTACCTTCATACTCATCTTCATTGTGCAACTGGCTGTCATCAATCAAATTCAGCAGACGCAGGACAGGTGAGGGGAGAAGGACTAGATCCTCGATGTGTGGAGCTGGCAAAATGAGCATACACACATGCACACAGAAGAGATGAATCAAAGGTGACACCTGTGATAAATCAATGGAGCTTGAAGTTGCTGAGATTACCAAAAGGAATACTGAAGAAAGGGTTGTGCAGGGCAGCTTCAGCCGTGCATCTCTGCTCAGGCTCATAGAGAAGCATGCTGCAGACAAAGGAACACACAAAGACCATCATATCCACTAATTAACACACAGCCCAGTATTTTCTGGACAGGGAACTGGTTACCTCTTTATCAGGTCTCGGAGGTGATAAATAGGAATAGCAGGGCAAACCAGACAGTTACTTGCAAACATTTGATCCACAATGGCAGAGCTGTTGTCCTGCAGGAACCGATGTAAACAAAGGGCCGTGTTAGCTTACCAACTTCAAACAATTTGAGAAAAAATTATGCAGTCCTCCAGGGTGTGCATTGCAGCAGATGAGTATGTGGGCTGCAAGTGCAGGTACTTGGCCACCATTTGAAATGGTAATAATTCAAGGCCCAACAGCTGTAATATTAGTCTTTTACAGCTGACCGTTTAATGTGTGTTTTGCATGTTTTACTGCAGTGCATCCTTTTGAGTTCAACAAGTAGCAATATTTTAGGCTCAATTCATTCGCAGAATCTAAAGGGTAACATACTTGGATGCAGTAAAATGTTGCCACTAGTAAACACAATAATTGTCAAATACTTGGAGTGTACAAAAAAGTTGAGTGCATTTTTTAATACCAGGCATTGCAAGAAATCAACAAAATTTGGCATTTTAGGGAAAAAAAACAATCACCTAAAGGCTCTTGAAATTATAAAACAAATATCCATGTTCTGGCTATACTTCATTGAATTGAAGATGCAGTAAAATAAAGTTAGTGCTGAACTTGTGCTTGCTAAGAAAAGCACCACTTCCGATTTATAAATCACTTCGCCATCCGCAATATTAACCTAAAGCCATAGTGCTGCACTATGTTTAAATATGTACTGGTCATCCCACTGTAGCCCCATTCTCACAAACTGAGAAGACTTGACTCTTCAGCGTACGCCACAGACATTGATGCAAGATTTTATAGAACATTTAGGAGTCTTGACGTGTAGACATAAAAATGGAGCACATTCTCATCTCAATGCGTCAACAGCGTGACTAATGGAGAATCCACATGGGTCACATTCTAACACATTAGAACCCCTTTCTCGGCATTTTTTCACAAACCATGGAGTGTCATGACTACATCAATATCAGTATCAATATGTAAACCAAACCAAAGTAAATGCAGGGTTTGTATTTTCCACATATTTCTGTTCGAAATGAGGAATCACATTCCTCCACCTAACCTCTTTCCTGTATCCTCCTCTCACACCAACAAACTTGTTAATTACTACCATTTCAATCATTTCCCCTTGTCCCCCTTCATTCTATCCACAAATTTCCATGATAATTACAATAATTTCAAAATTTCATTTCATGTGAATACTTCAAAGTGTGGTGTTCTACAGGAAGGAGGTAAGGGAGGACTTAGGTCTGTCATATAGTGATGACGGTATCATGGTAGCATGTATACAGACAGACAGCCTTAAAAGCAATGTGGTCAAGTGAGATAGTCAAGAAGGATGTTGCCCTTGACAGGAGCCTACAAGCTAGCATGAACCATGTGGACCCAGCCCAGTTGGAAAAAATATTCTTCTGGCATCTTCTACATTGGCATACAGTTATCAACAATACACACCATTGGTCACACTGGTTCAGTTATGGGGAGGGTTTTTGGGGGGGTAAGAGGCAAGATACAGCCTACACTGGTCGCCAGTGTACCGCAGGGCCAGATATTGAGACATACAGCCATTCTCACAGTCACATCTGGGGCTGATTTGGAGTAACAGTTTCCTGGGTCCTCTGACCAACTTGAGTGTATCTGAAGACAGACCACGAATGCACACATGGGGAGACCATGCAAACTTCTCACAGTTCCCTGTCAACACTGGATTGGACTGAAACCCCTTTGCTGTAGACCAAAGTGTCCCTCCAGAGGGAGAGCTTAACAGGGTACACCTTTTCAAAATATGTTTCATTTGTCACGTATCCCTTCCTTTCAGACATTGAGGAAAATAGCTCATGATTTATTCTTTGAACTTCAGTGGTTTGTGGGATAAGTCCATGGTTTTTACCTTTTCCTGTTTATATTAACTTATTTTTCTGTCTTGAATCAAATGTCTTACATCAACATCCAATTGCCACCATGTTTCTTTATCACTTTAACAAGAGCTTGAAGAAAAATAGATGGTCATAATTAAGCTGTAGAACCTAAAGTCAGCATAGTCTGGGTATGACTCACCCTCCATTCCTTTGAGTGTACAGTGTCTTTGAGTTTGACCCCTGAGAACATCTCCAGCAGGATGATGCCCAGGCTCCACAAGTCTATAGCAGCTGTGCACTCAGTGTGGCCTTCTTCCTCCATACCAGAATGGGCCAAACTGTTTTGCAGTTCAGCCTCTGGAGCGCGGTACCCATCAGTTTGGATGTACTTGACATCCTGCAGAAAGAGAACATCTCAAGTGAACCAAGACTCTTAGAGCAAGGCCATTTCACTCAGCTTTAAGCCCTAAAGACTGACCTGGTGTCCCTGCTTGAAGCTAAGGCCAAAGTCAATGAGCTTGAAACACTCATCATCAGCACTCCACAGAATGTTGCGGGGCTTAATGTCAGCATGTACGTAGCCTTCTCTGTGGAGGAAGGCCAGAGCCTCCAAGACATCTCGTCCACAATGCTGAACCAGCCAAATGGAGTGACCCTGCTGTGCTCTGACACTAAAGGATTATTAAATATCAAGAGAATTGTTTCAGGCATTTAAGACCTTTAAAGGATTCTATTCTATTTTTGGGGAGACCTCATGTTTTAAATAAAAGAAAATCATGTGGGTGATGTACCTGCTGCACCTTTGTGCCTCGCTACCCCTCACCAGCAGTTCTGATACGCTGACATCCAACAGTTCCAGCAGGAGGCAGTGAGTGGCCTCCCCTGTGCAGCTGTAGTTAGTAAACACACCGTAGAGCGTCACTGCGGAAGGATAAAGCTGTCAGTCAAACATTCCTCCTTTTTTTTTTTTTTTTAAGTAAAATATCAAATCTTAAAGATATTATGAAGAATGTGAACAGGTAAATAACTTGTACAACTAGTATTTTATGAGTCTTAACTCAATTCAACTTGAACACTTTCAAATATCTGCCTTATGACTACAGTGACTTCCAAAGGTATTTTTACCACTTGAACCTTTCCACACTTTGTTATTTTACGACCACAACCATACAAATACTTTGTTGGAATTTTAGGTGACGGACAAACACAATTGTTATTTACAAAGAAAATCATACGGTTTTATTTATCTATTTTTACAAAAAAAAAAAAGAAAAAGAAAAGAAAACTGCAGTGTGCAAAACTTTTCAGTCCCCTTGAGTCAATAATTTGCAGAACCACCTTTTGCTTGAATGACAGCTCCTAGTCTTTTGGGTTATGACTCTACCAGCTTTGCACATTTGGACACTGAAATTTCTGCCTATTCTTCTATGCAAAACAGCTCAAGCACAGTCAGATTAGGCAGAGCGTTTGTGAATAGCAGTTTGAAGACCTTGTCAGATTCTTGATTTGATTTAGGTCTGGCCTTTCACTGGGCCATTCTACTATTAAGATGTTTTCTTTTCAACCCTTCTATTGTACGTTTAGGATTTTTGTCCTGCCGGAAGGTGATCCTTTTGCAGACTCCAACAGGTTATCTTCCAAGATGGCCCTGTATTTGGCTCAATCCATGTTACCATCAACGCTGACCATCTTCCCTATCCCTGCTGAAGAGAAGCACCCCCAGAACATGATGCTTCCACCACCACCACCACATTTGACATTGGGGATGGTGTGTAATGTTAGTTTTGCACCACACATAGCCTTTTGCATTTTGGCCAAAAAGCTCAATTTTTGTCTCATCTGACACCAGGAAGCACCTTCTTCCATATGTTGGCGTTGTTCCCCGCATTGCTTCTGGCAAACTGCATACAGGACTTCTTATGGTTGTTTTGTAACAATGACTTTCTTCTTGCTACTCCGCCATAAAGGTCAGATCTGTGCAATGCATGACCAATAGCTGTCTTGTGGACAGATTCCCCCAACTGAGCAGTGGATCTCTGCAGTTTGTCCAGTGTCATTGTGGGCCCCTTGGTGGCATCTCTGATCAATTCTCTCCTTGCTCAGCCTGTAAGTTTAGGTGGAAGGCTGTGTCTTGGTAGGTTCGCAGTGAGATGTTCAAAGCTTGGGAAATCTTTTTATAGGCTAACGGCTTTAACCCTATCCACAACTTTATCCCTGACCTGTCTGGTGTGTTTCTTGGACTTCATGATTCTGCATGATTCGCTAATATTCCCTTAACAAACCTATGAGGCTGTCACAGAATGGCTGTGTCTGTGATTATATTACGAACAGGTGGACTCCATTTCGTCATTAGGTCAACATTCAGTCATTCAGCAGGCAACTTCTGAAGCAATTGGCTACACTCAGAGAAAAGGGGACAGAATACTTTTGCACACTGCATTTTTAATTTTTTTATTTTAAAAACATCAATATAGTGTCAAACTTTCTTTGTGCGCCACTTTGTGTTGGTCTTTTACATAAAATTCCAATAAAATATATATACGTTTGTGATCGTACCATGACCAAATGTGGAAAAGTTCAAAGTGTATGAATACTTTTGCAAGCCACTGTACCTTAGTCTTTTCCCTTCAGGGGTCGCCACAGCAAATCAACCTCCTCCATCCAACCCTATTTTCTATATTCTCTTCTCTCACATGCACCTACACACCCACACAGTATATAATTACTTTTTCACACAAATAAGATTATTCAAAGCCCTCATCAATTATGTGATTCTGACATAGACCCCAAGTTATCACAAATTTAGGGATTAAAAGTAATTGACATTATATAATTCATTCATTCATTGTCTTTACTCCTTGTCCTGCCATCAAGGTTATGATTGATCATCATTGAGCAAGAGTCAGGGTACATCCTGGGTCAGTTACAACCATTTACTTCCTCATTCACACATCACTTTAGACTCTCCAATTGACCTACTGTATGTTTACGGTCTCGGGCAGCACGGTGGACCACTTATGCCTCACAGGAAGCAGGGCCATGGTTTTATTCCAACACGGGGCTCTTCTGTGTGGAATTTGCATGTTCTTTCTGTGTCTACATGGGTTTCTCTGGGAATCTATCACAGTCCAAAAACATGCTGAAGGTTAAATGGAAAGATTGGGAAATTGCTGTTTGTGTGGATGACAGACTGAATGGTTGTTTGTCTCTATATGTGGCCCTGCAATTGACTGATGAGCAATCCAGGATGTACTCCAATGACAGGGGATAGGGTTAGGCCCCAACATCCCCTCAACCCTAAGCGCAGGTTAAGCAATAGATAATGAACATTTTTGACTATGACAAGAAATTTGAGAACTCAGAACTCACAGAAAGGATAAAACCTGGAACCTTACTGATGTGTGCATGTAAAGCTGCCCACTGACTTCTTCCTTTAAAGGCCTTCTTTTTAATGAATTAGACAGCAAGATTGGACACGAATAAACATCTATCAATGAAAAAATACATTCTAGATTTATTGTTGGGGGAAATTTAACACAAAGTACCTTCAAATAAAATGACTTTACGGTTTACAACAGGACATCTTTGCACCCTATGATAAGTTTTATCAATTAATAGTGAAGAATGTATGGAAGAACAGCTTTACCTGCTTGTACAGTATATTTGCAACTGCATGCTTGTATCAGGTTGGACCCAATTTTGCCTTCAGACCCTCGTAAATTCTTTAACTCTTTGTGGCATGAATTTAACATGATGTTGAAAACATTTTTCAACAATTCAGTTGATATTGACAAGATAAAGTTGTGCAGTTGCTAGAGATCTGTTGGCAAGACATGAAAGACTTGAATCTCCTGTTGAACTACGTCCCAAATGTGCTCTCCTGGATTGAGATCAAGCGACTGTGGATGCCATCTGGTTGATCTCACAGTCATGTGCAAGAATCAAGTTGGATGGGATTTTAGATTTGTGTCACCATAGCCTTCACCTTGATACAGACTCAAAATGCATTCATTAACAGAATTTATTTGACAATTGGACAGGCCAGCAACTATTGGAGTAGATAGTGTGGTAAACTAGCACTTCTGTGAAAGCACCAAAAATGATAAATGGTCAGCAAGGGTTCTCCAACAGGCTATAGTGTCCTTTTAGGAGACATCCCAATATATTATGGCAAAAATGTGTCAAATAGTAATCTGCTTGTGTTTGTGCTCTTAAAACAACATGAGGTTCATAGACTGATCTACCTGAAGCACAGATCCCACTCCAATTAAAAGTATGTGGCACATTGTAGTCCATAAAATATAACAACAAAGAACTCAGACAATTGAACAACTGAGGTCATATACTTTATCAATTGAAAATTAGAAATAATTCCTATAGCTATGAGGAGCGATTATTAATGACCTCTGTGTTAACTTTTTTTTGGACATACAGTGCATTTGACACTCAAATTAGAATACATGTCTATCTTCAAAAAATAATTTCAAGTTTATCAATTTTTTCTTTAACTGTAATGACCGTGTACTGCACACGTGTCAAACTCAAGGCCCACGGGCCAAATATGGCCTGCCATGTCATTTTATGTGGCTCACAAGAATGTCTTAAAAGGTCTGATTGTCTTGAAATGAATAAGTCAAACGTGTGCATTGACCATAAACTACATTTCCCACAATTCATCCCCATCATGTTCCTCGCAAAGTGACGACATTGAGAAATACAATGATCCCTAAATGTCCAGGAAGAGGAAAGCTGATACAGATGAAAGAATGTTTCAACACAACGGAAAGGCGAAAACATGTTTGTGCTTTGAGGATAAAAAACAGTATATTGGATTTAAATTGTAACAGAGCAATTAATAAACATGGTTTGTTTTACATATATACAAATGCATATGGAACATTTTGGATTTCAATGAGTCATAAACTCTGTCATTCAACAAGAAGGAGTAGTTACACTTATTTTCCATTACATTTAGTACCATTTCTACCGTTAGCATTACATGTGGCCCTTTGAGGGCAATTGTTATGTGTCGTTGATGTGGCCCTCGGTGAACATGAGTTTGACACCGTGTACTGGATTTGGAAAGTAACTGCAATGTTTTCATTCATACATTTTATACAGTTTGCAACTGTTTTTTAACAAGGTTGAGCATCCTTTACCTAGAGTAGAATTCTTCTCTGAGGTCAAATGCGATGGTCATCACACAAAATAGTGACACATAACAATGATAATGTTTGTAATTTTTATTTCCTTCTGATTTGAAAGGTAATGGTTATTAGAAATCTATCCAGATTTTTATCAGCACTGACATTTTAAGAGATGATATACAACTTTGGTAAAAGGCTTTGCAAAAATTAGATATAGAAATTACAGGTGAATATTGCAAATTAATTATGATCTGTATTGGGAGAGAAAAACAAAAAAACAAAAGTCTAAAACCAAAGCCAAAAATCTTCACAAAGTTGTCATCCTATTGAGCTCAGGATCTCTCCCACACACACATACACGCATGCACACACTATTTACTAATAATGGCAAAATAACATGATGATAAATAATTACAATGATAATATTTTTATAAAAAAAATAAATAAAAAAAATTGTATAACACTGTAGTACTACCCTCTATCTCTCCCCCCTCTCTCATTCTCACATATAAATATATACATTTGTAATTATACAATAATAATAATAGTAATAATAATGCATATTATTTGAAGGGGCCTTTCTTGACACTCAAGGACACTTTTACAGACTTGCGTATACAAAGAGTACACATTTGGAATGGTGATCAACCCGTGACCAGCAGCAGCAAGTTGCACCAGCGTTCACTCACCGGAAACCAAAATGTCAAATATTACTATTAATTACTCATTAATCATTAAATAATCTGTCAAAATCATGAACAAAAATAATGGCTATCAATTTTTCTCTTATTCAACAGTGAGTCAGCGCTTCAAGTTAACCATAAGAAAAATTATATGAACAATACTATGATCACTATTACAAATTTATTCATATCTTATCTCATCTTATTTATTATCTATACCGCTAACCTGCAATCAGGGTTGAAGAGGGGGATGGAGCCCATCCCAATGGTTAGGAGGCAAGAGGCAGGGTTAATAAAAACAACAAATACATTTACATACCCCTAGGGTATGGATAATTCCGGTCTTGACAGTATACATATCACATACAGTTTATTGAGATATAGAGTCAAGCCAGAAATGATTTAACCGTCATTCAATCTTGGCTGTTTCCATGATATAATAAATGATGTAATGCCTGACATTTAATCATATTCTAACAAGACAGTGTCCTTTTGAGGTCCCAAGCCTGGATAAATGCACAGGGTTGTGTCAGGAAGGGCAGGGGGTACAACGAATGCCAAAACCCAATTTGCAAATCAAACCTACGAATTCCATACCAGATTGGTTGAGGCCCAGCTTAACAACGACCGCCATTGGTGCCGATAACATACGGGAAACCAGTGGAATTTGGGCTACTGTGGGTTGAAGAAGGAGAGAGAGAAGAGAAAAGGCAAGAGTCTGGGGCTGACAGTAAGGACTTTGAATACTGGGACGGGACAATGACAGGAAAACCTAGAGAGCTAGTTGACATGATGCAGAGAAGGAAGGTGGATATACTGCATGTCCAGGAGGTAGAATGGTAGCAAGGCTAGAACCTTGGGAGCAGGTTTTTAAGATGTCTTGAAGGGGGAGTTTGTTAGGAATGTTCAGGAGTTGCAAAGAGTGTAGGATAGACTGATGAGTCTTAAGCTAGAAATTGAAGGAGTGATGGTTAAAGGTTAGAGGAGAAGGAAAAAATTCTAGAGTGAGCTAGAGGAGTACTTTGAAGAGCTAATGAATGAGGAAAATGAAAGAGAATGATTGGTAGAAGAGATGACTATTGTGGACCATGAAGTACCAGAGATTAATAAAGGTGAAGTGAGGAGGGCATTGAAGAAGATGAAGAGGGAAACGCAGTGGATCCTAATGATATACCTCTGAAGGTATGAAAATGTGTAGGAGGCAGCAGTAGAGTTCCTGATTAGATTATTCAAGAGGATCTTAAAGAGTGAGATGATGCCTGAGGAATGGAGAAGAACTGTAATGTTGCCTTTTTTTAAGAATAAAGGAGATGTGCAGAATTGCAGTAATTATAGAAAAATAAAGTTGATGAGCCATACAATGAAGTTATGGGAAATGGCAGTAGAAACTCGACTGAGAACAGATGTCAGCATTTGAAATCAGCAGTATGGGTTAATAGTACTACAGTACAGTATAGAGGACTACAGATTCAGTATTTGCTTTAAGAACAGAAGCTAGAGAAGTATATAGAAGGTCAAAGGGGGCTGAATTGTGCTTTTGTAGATCTAGAAGAAGCACAAGACAGGCTGCCAAGAGAGGAACCAGCAGGGGAGTGAAGATTAGTCGCAACAAGACAGAATATATGTGTGTGAATGAGAGGAATCCAAGCAGAACTGTGATGCTACAGGGAGTTGAGCTAAAAAAGGTGAAAGGTTTTAAATACTTAGGGTCAACTGTCAACAACAATGGAGAGTGTAGAAAAGAGTTGAAGAAATGCATTCAAGCAAGTTGGAATGGCTAGAGATAAGTGTCAGGGGTAATGTGTGATAAAAGAGCATCAGCCAGTTATTAAAGGAAAGATAAACAAGACAGTGGTGAGACCAGTGATGCTGTATGGTTTATAGATAGTGGCATTCGGGAAAAGACAGAAAGCAGAACTGATGGTAGCAGAGATGAGCATGTTGCAGTTTCTCTTTGGGAGTGACAAGGGTGGATCGGATCAGGAATGAGTCCATCAGAGGGACAGCATAAGTTAGATGTTTTGAAGATAAGGTCTGAGAGGCCAGACTGAGATGGTTTGATCATGTACAGAGGAGGGATAGTGAATATATTGGTAGAGGTACGCTGAGGTTGTAACTTAAACACCGAAGAGAAGATATATGGATGGAGTGACAGAGAACACAAAGTCAGATGGTGTAAGAGAAGACGATACAGAGAATAGGGTTGGTGTGAGAGAAGAGGATACAGAGAGTAGAGCTAGATGGAGGAGGTTGAGTTGCTGCTGTTACCCCTGAAGGGAAAAGCCGAAAGGAAAATAAGAAGATTGAAATAGGGTAGTCCAAAGGACAGCTGCTGTCATCTTTTCAAAAAAGACTGAAGTAATTTTAAATGTCGAATTCAAATAATTAAATCGATAACTGAAAAAAACCCCAAACATTGTTCCTTTTAATCCAAATCAAGACATACAATAATTCCGAATTTAAAACAGAATACGCAGTGTTTCCAATTTAACTTACTGTCAATGTCTTACAAAAATAATTCATATTAACTATTTGGTACGTATTTTTAGTATAATTATAACATCCTATTAGACGTAGTTTATACATGACCGAATATTGATTATCAACCCGACAGCAAAATTTTCGGTTACCTATATTCTTGTGACCCTGGATGTTCTCCAGCACCAACCTCTCCTTGTGGAACCCATAGTCTCCCCCCTGAGTGTCCGCCTGGAACTCCTTCACGGCCGCGGCAGCAGCTCTTCCCGAGTTGACCCGGTAAACGGAGGCTGAGACTCCCTGTCCGAGGCGCGACTGGACGGTCCATATTTCTCCAAAAATCTCGAAAAGCACCGGCGTCACGCTATGTTCCACGCCTTCGTTTTCTGGTCGTGGTACGTGAAGTTTGGCGCTGCACTCTGAGAATGTGCAGTGCGCCATCGGTTGACGGCGGGGGAGAAACGGGATCAACTGATTAGTTTACAGGCAGCAGCAGCTGTGACTGCATATCTCTAATCGCGCCTCTGAAACGATTTACGACAGCGAGGAACTTTGAAGTGGTGAAAATTCTGAGCAGAATAACATCCAACTGCGGCAGGTTGTTGACAAAGCCACAATAGCCAGCTCAATTGGCCGCTCTAATCATCCGCTTTACCAAAGATGGACGCACTATAGGTCACCAAATGCTCTCAAAGCACTGATAGAAATGACAAGCTTTAAATGCTTCTACAGTATCTTACTTATATTAGCATGTCAACACAGTTTACGACTACAAGCTCCCGCAAAGATGTGGCAATTTTACTTCCGTTTTGGCTTCTTCCTGCGAATTTCATACGTAATATCTTCGAGGTTCTGCCCCCTTCTGATTGGGAAGGATATCACACACACACACACACACACACACACACACACACACACACACACACACACACACACACACACACACACACAGCATAAAAAAAAAAAATTTTTTATGAAAGAACACGTGTGTACGTAATATTTGGTCAGCATGGTTTAATTGCAGTAGGCACTCTTTCTGACTCTAGCTATGTTTTACAATGTGTTCTGAATCTTTATTTCCTTTTAGCCACTGTATCGTTATTGGTTTTTACTTATTCATCTTTATGTGCTGCCTTTAATAGTTCGCTAATTTAGAATATTTCCAGAATTTCTATTTGTGGGGCTGTAGGTGCTAGTTTTATTTTAGTGTGGTTACTTTGGCTGAGAAGGCTTGTTTTCTTGTGTGAATAATGGGATTTTGAACAAGTAATTATGCTTCTATCATCTTGTCTGGGATTTATTACCTTTTTAATGGTAATTGGTCACGTTTTTAATCAGCAATAAATTGTGATTATGACTTGATGATGGAATATATGGATGAACAAATAATTATTGTCTCTCACACCAAATATCTAACTTTGAATCTCTGGCACTGTTTACCAGTGTTAACAATACACCAATGCTATTGTTCATTCACAGTGACAAAGTGGTTAGTTGTTAACTGATGACTTAAAAGGGCTGAAAGCAAAACAGCTCCTCAGAAATAAATTAATCACAGCATATCAGGTGCAGTTCTTGCAAATATATTCATGTGCTCTCACCACAAAATTAGAGTTTTTATGACCACATCACATAAACAAATAATGGCAATTCACTCTTTATTTCAGTTTAAAATATTGCCATGACCTGATGGTTCTTTGTAATTTTTAAAACATTTCAATCAATTATCAATACCCTATATCAAAACTCAGTTAATGTTTTGCAATCAACTATGCCAGTAGTTTCATATATATTTATGTGTGTGTGTGTGTGTGTGTGTGTGTATACAGAACAATACAACAGCTGTAAGGGTCCCAAATGAAGAAAACAGCAATTTGCTTCTATATGCCGCCAGTTTTCAAGCCACACATAATACATCTGTTTCTGTTACACCCAACATTCTTTTAAGCATCTCTTGCATTCATTGATATTTTTTCTTCCCATGTTCCCTTTTGTTGCTCAGTATCCCTTTTTCCATCATTGGTTTATCAGTCTGGATCTGAGGGTCTCACAGGATTGTTCTCAACTACCTTTGGAGATTTCCTCCACTCTGATTTTTGCATCTCCAGTCCAAACTCTCTCCAGATGCTCCTGTATACTGTGCCTGCTACTTTTTATGGGGTTCCATGTACACTTTTCCAGCCTGCATCTTAATACCTACAGTTAAACAATGTGATGGAGTCTCAGACAGAGGAGAGACGTTTACCAGGCCATCAGGAGAGGGCAAGCACATTCTTTGGTCATGTCATGAGGAGAGGAGAGCTAGAACACCTTGTTACCACATGGAAGATCAGTGGAAAACGGAGCAGAGGCAGACCCAGGGAGATGTCTGTTAATGGCCTGAGTAACTGGCTACAGGGATCACCAACCAGCATCCTGCACATTTTGAGGCACAGAGACAGGTATACTGTCAAAACAAAACGGTCTGCCTACTTCCACAGATGAAACATTAATAGTTTCCAACCCTCACCCACCTCCGAAACTGCCGCCATCCTTGTCCACAGCCTGTAACTGTAACTCTCTTCTCTTCAGCCTCTCTCACAAACCCCCTTCATAGACTTCAACTGATCCAGAATTCAGCTGTCTGTATCATCATTCGAACTCCCTCCCTCCACCACATCACTCGTGTCCTCCAACAGCTTCACTGGAGCTTTTTAAGTTGTTGAGCTGTTTTTTTATTTTCATTGCTTAAGGTCACTTGAATCATATATGATAATCACATCAATGATAAATGCTGATTAGACACTGATACAGCTCTAGTTCACTCCATCCATATGTGCTGCCACACACTGTTGGAACACCCTGTCCGAAAGTACCAGAACATTTTTGCTGATCCAAAGGACTCCTGAGAACTCTGGGACTGAACATTGTTGGTGTGCTCCTTCCCTGACGCCCGGCAAGACCGAAAGACACCTGATTGCCAGTACTTTTCTATCTGTGGACTCAGAATCCATTCCAATTTTAGACTGACTGTTATGTTTCTTTCTTCTATTGATGAAATGTCTACTGTACTTGCAATCCTTTGTTTATATTTTCATTTTTCTGTCCTTATTTACCTGATGTATGTGGAAGCCAGTATTTTTTGAAGGCTCTGTATGAGAAAGTATTCTAAGAGTAACAAAGGAGTTCAAGTATTTTGAAGTTGTAAAGGGCAAGTAGAAAACCAAGAGAAAGATCGGTGGAGTGAAAGAGAACATTAAATTTGTTAATGAGAGAAGAGGACTCGAAGAAGAGTGGTAGACTTGAGTAGAGGATTCTCTGTGGCAAACCTAGAAGGAAACAATTGAGAGAAATGAGATCAAAACTGACATAACTGGTTTTATGTCACTGAAATATGTTATAGAGGATTGATTCTACATTATATAAGTAGAAATTACTGTAATTCAGCTAATAGTAGGGAAGATGAGAAGAAATGCCTTTATTGTCCCATACAGTGATACATAAAGCACAGCATCAGCCACTGCATTGCACCCATCATCGATGCACCATGAGCCATTTGCTCATGTTGCATCCACAGGCTAGGAGGGTAGCTGTGGCCCACTACAGGAGCCTCGTTTGGGGGTGGCTTTTTCCCCCTCTCCTTTCCCCTTGTTCTCCCTTCTTTCCTCCTTAAGATGACCCTGGAAGATGGCAGCCTGTTGCAGCAGCTCAACTGCTACTGTAACACACGAATTTCCCCTTGTGGATCAATAAAGTATTCATTCATTCATTCATTCATTCAGGCTTCCCGATAGCGGATTCTGCTAGATTTCCCCAACAGACACTAATGATATGTTTGGGTATTCCAAGTCTGACCGGTATCCTCCTCACCATCTGAGCCAGCTCACCACCAGGTGGTGATCAGTTGACAACGCTGCTCATCTCTTCACCCAAGTGTCCAGAACATGCGATAACAAGTGGGGCGGTGTGGCGCAGGGGGTTAGAGTGGTTGTCCCGAACCAAACATATCTGGTTTGGTTCCTCTTCGCCTGTCAAAGTATTGTTGAGCAAGAAACTGAACCCCTAACTGCTCCCCTGGCACTTTTCCTCAGCTTCCTTCTTCTCATGGTTCATCCATGATGGCTTAAATGCAAAGGTAAAAATTTTGCTGATGTTGTGCTTTATGCATAACTGTATGTGACAATAAAGGCATTTCTTCTTTCTTTTAAGTCCGCAACCATAAGGTCGATCATCGAACTGTGGCCTAGGGTGTGTTGGTGCCAAATGCACATATGCATATCTTTATACCTGAAAATTGTGTTTGTTATGGACAGTCCATGATGAGAACAGAAGTCCAGTAACAGAACACCACTTTGGGTTCCGATTTGGGGGATTATTTCTCCCAGTCGCAGCCTTCCAGGTCTTACGTACAAGGGAGTCCCCAGTAGGAGCGCTCTCGAGCAGCCCTGCTAGGTAAAAAGGGTGGGTAGGCTGAACTGCAGCCTACCATGGGTGCAACACCACAAACCACAGTCAGAGCCCGCGCCCCCACACAGATATAGCGGGAGGCTAACCTCTCGTCCAGCGGGGTTGAACCCCAATGTACACATGCTGAGTGTGGGGGCAATCAGTATGCCCACACCTCGGTACCTATCGCTGGGGGCAACTCCAGAGTAGAAAAGATTCCAGCCCCTTTCAAGGATACTAGTGCCAGGGCCCAAGCTGTGCGTCGAGGGGAGTCCGACTATATCTAGCTGCAAAATCTTGGCCTAGCGTGTCAGGTCAGGTTCATTCCCCACCAGAAAGGTGACATTCCATTTCCCAAGAGGTAGCTGCTGCAATCAACGATTGGACTGCTAAGGTCCCCGACTCCAGCCACCACCAAGCTCATAATGCACCCATCTCCCTTGGCCCCTCCTATGGGTGGTGAGCCCAGTGGAAGGGGCACCCACATTGACCTTTTGGGCTGTACACAGCTGAGCCCCATGGGTGCAGGCTGGGCTGGATGGCATTTGCCATCCAGCCCTGCTCAAGGGTTTGGCTCTGGGGGGCCCCATGACCCACATCAGGGCAAAGGAGAACGGAGTCTATTTCTCTTAATCAACAATCAAGGGTTTTCTGAGCCACGCCTTGTCTGGTCCTTCACCTGGGACCTGTTTACCTTGGGTGATCCTTCAGGGGGCAAACAGCCCCCACCAAATTGCACAGATACAAACCTTTTTTTACCACCATACATGTATCTTTCAAAGTACTTGTCGGATTAAAGTAGTTTTGACATATATTATGTAGAATCACATTCCATATAACACATATCATCAACACACACCAGTTCCTAACAATTAGTGAGTTTTGAACAACTTCTTCAAAAACGCTTTAACTCGGCTAGATCAACGCATTTCAACCATTATGCAGGCATCTTTCAAACAATATATTGGATAAGAGTAGTTTTGACATTGATATTATGTAGAATCACATCCTACAAAACATAGTAAATCAAAACATAACAGTTCCTGACAGTGAGTAGGTATTTAAAACTACTGCAAAAAGCTTCAGCTCAGCAAGATAAAGACCACTACCATACCTGTATCTTTCATCGTATTTGTTGGATTTCAGTGGTTTTGACATATATTATATAGATCACATCATAATTAACATATTCATCAACACACACGAGTTCCCAACATATTTGTCGAAAACAATAAAAAAAAAAAAAAAAGCTAAAGCTCGGCAAGATGAACATTTTTTGACCAAAATAATGTAATGTACGAGTGGACGTGCCCAACGATGATGAGTTGCTGGTTAACAAACCTTATTTTTAGTAGCACAATCCGGAACAATTAAGCCACATTCAACTTATCCTTCCGTGCCACTCACTCTCTTTTTCCACACTCCGCCCCCTCTCTTTCTCTCATCCCAAAACACATTCACAGACAGTAGGAAATCACAGAATGCGGAAACATTCCTCGAAACAGTCCTTCAGGGTCACTACACTGCCCCCTCCCCACAAAGACCCTTGCCCCAAGGGATCACATAAAAAGTTCTTTAAATGGGCCGGAGGCCTTCTCAGTCTCTGTGGCTGTCTTGGAGTGAACAAGAGTGGCTCCACTTGCAGTCTTGGAATTGCCTGCTGATAAGCAGGGGGTGAGTTCTGGGATGCAGAAGGTGGGGGATTGGCAAGGGGAACAGTCCCTGAACCTGGAGATATGGCTGGTTTATTTCTCCAGGCAGGTGTTGAGGGTCAAGGGTTCCGATGTGGATGTGCGTCATCTCTCTATGGGGCCAACCTATTCCTGTGGAGAACCACCCCAGAGAACCACTCTAGGGGACGACCACCCGTCTTCCCCTAGAGACCACCCGTCTTCCCCTAGAGACCCTAAGTACCACCTCCACAAGCTTCTCCAATAACTCACAAGGCCCCACCCACTGACTGTCCAGCTTAGGGCTCCAGCCACAGCAGGTCCCCCGGCATAAAGTCCCTACTCCCTTGCCCTCGTGTCATAGTTGCTTTTCTGCCTCATTCCTGCTTTCTGCAGCTGAGCATGAGAAAAGGCATGAGCAGACTTAATTCGATCCTGGAGCCTTCTGGTGTATTCTGGTCCTGGAGGCACCGCCGGTATGTCCGGGGGTCTGCCAAACAGACATCTGCAGCTCCCGCCCCAATATGAGCAGGACAGGTATGCATGAAGTAGATTCCTGAACAGCTGAACTGTAGACCAGTAAGATGAGGGGGATGTGCATATCCCAGTCATGCTGATATTCTGCGATGAGGATAGCCAGTTGTTTTGCCAGGGTTCTGTTGACTCTTTCAATGAGCCCGTCACTCTGAGGATGTAAAGGAGTCATTAGAGTGTTGCACATTCCCATATGTTCACACATAGCAGAAAACACACCTGACTTGAAGTTTCTTCCTTGGTGATGGTGGATGACCTCCGGTGCCCCAAACCTGGTGAAATGCCCTCCACCAGAGCATCTGCAACAGTCCCTGCTTTCTGGTCTGGCTTGGCATATGCCTCTTGCCTTTTTGTAAAGTAGTCCATGGCAGCCAGGACATAATGGTTGCCATTGTCTGTGCGAGGAAATGGACCCATTATGTTCACTGCGAACCTCTCTATTGGGCCCCCACTGCCAGCTGTTGAAACTTGGCGCGAGACTGCTCTGGGGGACCTTTTTGCACCCTGCAGAGGTCCTGAGCAGACCCTAGTAGAAACTTTGCTGGATGCGACGCAGGGTTTTTGAGGCGCCAAAGAGTACTGTCCCAGTGGTTCCATGTGAGGTTTTCAACACTGTCCCTGTCAGCGCTCTGGGAAACACTACCTGCCACCTCTCTTCCTCTGTAGCTGGCTTTTTCCAGGTTCTCTGGAGCACTCTGTCCTTCACCAGGGGAGCCTCAAACTTTGCGAACAGACCTTTAGTTGCCGGTGAACACCCAGCAACCTCATTCCACTGTGGCATCTGTCCTGACTCCACCCACTGCAGCACTGGTCTCACGTCACCATCCTGTTCCTGCTGTGCTCTCCAGTCAGGTGAGTCCACAACCTGCATCTCTCTGCAGACAGGCCCTTCTCAATCTTGCATGGGGTCTTGCTCTCCTTCACGGAGCTCTTCTTCATGAGCCTCTCTCTTGTCGCAGTACCGACAGTCATTGGCAGTGCAGGGGCGCCTGCATGACGATTTCCAGCCCTGTACTCCACTTGGAAGACATACGGTGCCAGTTCTTCCAGCCATAGTGCGATTAGCCCCACTGGCTCTTTGAAGGACATTAATCACTGGAGGGCAGAGTGGTCAGTTCGGACAGTGAACGGCAGGAAGCACAGATAGTATTGGAAGTGGCTTATTGCTTTCACATAGCAGGGAGTTCTCTGCATGTCACACAATAAAGCCTTGAAGCTGTTGTGTCCCTATCTGGCTCACACCGCCCCCATCCCACTTCTGAATCCAATATGGTGTCCCCACGGACGTGCCCAACGATGACAATTTGCTGATTAATTTTTATTAACATGTAACGGGATGGGCGAACGGACATTGCTAGACGATGGTGGATCAGGCCAGAAATGCAGAGCTGGAGGAGAGCTTTCTGTAAAATGTTTGTATTACCAGAAACCCAGGTCAAATTGGCACCATATCCCCAAAAACAAAACTTGCGAAGTCTGCGATATGAGAATACCAGAGAATGACTATGCAGCAAGGGTAAACGCTCTGGGTAAAATCAAATATTAGACTCAAAAATAACTTGTTCAGTCTCGAATGAAAATAGCAAATAAATAGTGGCAAGGACAACCGTACTAGGCAAGATGAAAACGACTCATCTCTCCTGTCAAATGGCTAGACGGACCTACATATAGGAGGGGGTCAGTACCATTACCTTATGAAAGGGGGAACACATAATCGACAAAGGCAAACAGCGACATAAAAGGCTATGAAGTATTAAATGGACATTTCAATAACACTTAAACAGCACCCTGCCACCAAAGATATTAAATTGTAACACATTTCAATGATGGATTGAATGGGGCAGCTTGATCAGGGCTGTCTCAGTCATCCCTATGACACGCAACACATTGGACTGGCCCTTCTACCAGTCTATGGTAGCCAGCGCACTCTTCTTGCTCCTCCTTGCTCTGTTGTGGATGACACCAACCACAGTTATATCGTCTGCATACTTGATGTGCTTGTTGGAGTTGTGCGTCGGTTCGCAGTCGTGTGTCAGCAACGTTAAGAGAAGGGGGCTCTGCACACATCCTTGGGGAGCAGCTGTGTTCACAGTGATGGTACTGTATGTGTTCCTGCCAACCCGAACTGCCTGCGGTCTTCCCATCAGGAAGTCAAACTGCCAGTTGCACATCAAGGCGTTGAGCCCCAGCTGGTCCAGTTTGTGAGTGAGTTTCTGGGGGATGATTGTGTTGTTGACTAACAGCATTCTTACTTACGAGTCCTTAGTGTCCAGGTGCATGAGGGCTGATTGGAGGGCGCTGGGGATGGCGTCATCGGTCGAGCGGTTCAACTCTTATGCAAACTGGTATGGAACCGGGGAGGGCAACTTGATGTGATCCTTGACTTGCCACTCAAAGCACTTCTTGAGGATGGGAGTGAGTGCAACTGGGCGGTAGTCATTGAGGCAGCAAAGGGACAACTTCTTCGGGACTGGGACAATGGTTGATGGTTCTCGTCTTAAAGCCACTACGGCATTTAGCACTATTGTTGCCCTCATCTTAAAGCCAATATGTTTTTTTGAAGGTACTTTGGGTAAAAAAACCCCCAAAAAACTCAAATTAGGTCTGCGGTAAACAAAAGCTTGAGTGAATTTTGAATTTTGTTCTACGACATGAAACACATCAGTAAATACCCTAACTTGTGAATTTTTAAGCTTTTACATGTGTTAAAAAATGCGGTTGCTAACAAGTTGCTCAATAGAACTGTTCACACAAGCTGTTGGGCTGAGGATGGAATGCTGTTGTACGGTGTAGCATAGCTCCAAACGACCCAGCCAGTGCCGACGAAAGCGCTGACAAAAACTGTGGACCCCTGGCCGAAGTAATGTCGGACGGAGTGCCGAAACAGGCAACCCTGGCAGAGAGAAATGCCCTGGACATGTCTGAGGTCGCCATGGAGGATAGCGGAACAACCTCTGGCCACCTGGTGGTCCGATTGACCATGGTGAGCAGGTGCGTAAAACCCTGTGAAGGCGGCAGATGGCCTGCAAGGTCAACATGCATATGGTGAAACCTGACCGGAATCGGAAACGGCTTGAGGTGGTGAACCTTAGATTCCTGGCACGCCTGACACACGGCTGTCCATTCCCTGATGTCCTTACGCATGCCAGGCCAGACAAGCTTGGCTTTGCACCAACCAATTTGGCATGCAATGGCTGGATTCCGGGGGCTAGTGAGTCGTGGACTAGCTTCAGATATCTCCGAGGCCGCATCATATCAGAGTCACCAATGTGATGCTCAGCGAAGAATAATCGATGACGGAGCCTTAGAGTCTTGGATGAGATCTTTCTTACCGAGCACCACCATATATATACTTCCCCCATAATAATATAATTAATGACGCCTGATAGATAGATACTGACTGGTGTTCTCCAGATTCTCTCTCCATTTTCATATGACATAGTGAGCTTATGCCGCTTCAGGCTTATAGCCAGGCTACACATTTGCCACTAGCCTCGGGATGTGTCGTACATTTTTTGCTATATATGCAGAAATCATATTTTCTCGCTGATACAGCTGGTCACAGAAGCAAGACCAATCCTCCATTCAGTCCTCTGGACACGACCTATGAGGTAGCCTTTGCTCTGGTCACTGCTGGTATGTACTTGATTGAGTCTCCCAAATACCCAAAGCACAATTTTTTTGGCTACTTTTTTTCATTATTCATTCATTATTATGATCAGTGTGGATTTCAGTGCACAGTAGATGGGTGAACTCAGTAGTATTAGCAGTAGTATACAGAGTATTTGTGTTTTGGCACTTATAAAAAAGAGATAGTAATAACAGGAAAAACAGTCATTTAAGGAAACATACAAAACACAGCAAAAATAAACAAAAGGAAACGAGGTATGGGGGGGGTGTAAGTTAGTAAAGACATGTAAAGTCACCCATAGGAAGATCTTATATGCTCTATCCCAGTTTTAAGCCATCTCTGTTCAGAGTCCAAATCAGGAGAGAGATTAAAATACCATGTAAGTGGACAGAGAGAGTTGATTCAGCTTGCTAGATCTCTGAAATGTTGCTATGACCTTTGTACATAGAAGTGCCATTTTGACCAGGATTTCTAAAATGCATCCATTTGCAAACGAAGGGAGAAAGTGATCTTTTCCGTTATATCAGGACATTGATATAATGGAAAATATTATGGGTCAGGACGCAGCCAGTGTCTGGTGATGGTTTTCTTGCCAACTGGTATCAAAACCCCTAATAGGTATTGATTAAAATGTTCTGTCAGAAAGTTGGTTTGGTTTTCATATGAAAGATGGTTTGTGATATTTTTTCATCTCCGACCAGAAATCTAGGATAACTGGACTGTCCCAGAATAAATGCCAGTGATTACCATCCTAATTCCCAGACATTCTCCAGCACTTTGCATCCTCTCCTGTAAAACGAGCTTTCTGTTAAGGGGTCATAAGGAAGACACTTCCATGCAAACTCTCTCTATGTATGCGAGTTGGTGCATTTCCATTGAAAGTCACAATAACTGTACCATTCCTCCTCTGAGATTTCAAAATTACCTTCATTCTTCCAATTGTCTTTAACATAGACTGTGGAATGTTTTTTTTTTCATCATGATTCTCTTGTACAGTCTAGACATACTGTATATTTGGTACCTTTGGTCCACTCTGATGTACATTTGTCCCTCGCTATAACGCGCTTCATGTTTCGTGACCTCACAGTTTCAATTATTTTTTGAGTGCAATTTTGCATGCTTTTTTTTTCTACAGCACATTATTTTCTGCGTCCTGATTGGCTAAGGGACTGCAGACCATTGTCAATGCATCTCCTCCCTAGCGTGTCTCTTGTACAGTACAGAATGTCTTCAGCTTGACACATTTACATCTATGTTCCATTGCTGGCAGTGTGACTGAAGGGCTGTATGTTGCAAGTTTTCTCCCTGACAAAATGCACAATGTCCATGAAACGTTCTGCACCCACAAAGATGCCTGCAGTCACAGCCAAAAGGCAGAGAAAGATGTTAACCATCACACAAAAAGTTGGACTTCTGGACATGCTAAAGGAAGGTAGAAGTGATGGAATAAATGACTCTCCAGCTGGTTCCATAGAGAAGGAGGAAAATAACAGGAGGACAACAGCAGCAATAAGTTTGAACAAGGATGTAAAAAGGGTTGTAAGTGTCCACAATAAGACCATGGTAAGGATGGAGTCTGTCTAAGAAAAGTGTATAAAGTGTGCCGTGAGGGGTTTTGCAACCTTCAAACATTTATAATCATTGTAAGAAATAAAGCTTACTACTTCACGGATTTCGCCTACCGCCGGTTATTTTTAGAACGTAACTACCGCGATTAATGAGGTACCACTGCATAAGCATGTAAAATCTTTTTTAGCACTGGGTCATTCGGGTCCACTGTGATATTTTTAATAACTTGGTTAACATAGTGACGTAATTGTGGGTGGCTGAAAAAATCTTACTTACTTTTCTAGAGAGTGTTTTCTTTGCAGAGTTTGGAAACTTTCTAAATGTAACTTTTTCATTATTGAATTGAATGCTGTTATTCCTTTGGCTATCCAGCCTTTAAATAAAAGCTCTAGTTGATTTGGTTGAAAGTCTGGATAACAAGCACACCGATTAATTATTCCCAATTTATCATCTAATTTATTTATGTCTTTAATAGTGTTCCAGATTTTAATTTGGAATTCTGACCACAGGTTTTGAATTTTGTTCATGAATTCCTTTAGATCCTTGTTACCCAGTACCGTCAGAATTGAAGGGTCCTTAATGAGTGACATTTCAATGTCTTTCCACCTTGCATGGTAGTCTCGGTTACACAAATGTAATCTGAGCTGAGAAAAAAATTATCTTTCAAATTTGGTAGAGCAATACCCCCTCGTTCTTTCAGGGGTTGTAGTTTTTTGTACCTTACGCTTGGTTTTTGCCCTTGCCATATGAACCAAGAAATAATGTTATCCCATTCAGAGAATTACTTTGTAAGGATTTGTAAAGGAAGAGCTTCAAACAGGAAAAAGAAGTCTTGGGAGAACGTTCATTTTTATGGTGTCCACTCTTTGAGTAAAGCTCATAAAGGGAGCTAGAGTTGGAGTTCCATCTCTGTATATGTAATTTTATCTTGGCAAGGAGGTTGCCATAGTTTGTCTTTGCCAGTCTAGAAATATCTTTAGGTATCATTACCCCTAGATATTTCAAGGTAGTCTGATCCCATTTGAGATTGAGTTTATCCTGGAGTTGTTTTGAAGATGTGTAATTTTGTGTTAAAATTTGGGTTTTCTGAACATTTAGTTTGTATCCTGCTCACTTTCCAAAAGTATCTAAAAATTCATGCTATCAGGTTGCCTGATCCATTGAGCAAGTGGTTCGATGTATATCGCAAAGAGAAGTGGTGACAACACACAACCTTGTCTCGTGCCCCGACTAATTTAATTGTCTCTAAAGGACATCCATTTACTTTTATGTGTGCCATTGGATTATCATATAGGGTACTAATTCCTGTACTGAATTCTTTACAAAAACCAAATCTCTCAAGAGTCTTAAATAAGAACCTTAAACCCACAGAGTCGAACGCCTTCTCTGCATCAAGGCTCATCAATAAAGCTTGTAGTTTATGTTTTTGTACGTGATTCAAGATATGTTATGACTGCATGATGTTGTCATGGGTTTGTCTCTGTGAGATAAAATTTGTCTGGTCTGTATGGGTAAGGTGAGGGAGGACTTCTCCAACTCTTCTGGTAAATATGGTTGAAAACAATTTGCAATCAGTAATCAAGACTGAAAATTGGTCTGAATGATCCACAGTCCATTCTGTCTTTCCCCTTCTTCAGAATGACCAAGATTGTAGCTTCATTCCAGGTTTGTGGGGTTTGCACTTCTTTTAAGGCTGTGCTAAATATATTCAGAAGGCTGTTGCTATCTCAGGTATGAAGGTCTTGTACCATTCAGAAGAAAATCCATCTGGCCCTGGTGATTTATTTGATTTTAACTTTGAGATTGCTCTGTTTAGCTCTTGTTATTTCGGCTGTTAATTTGGTGTTTTGATCTTCTGATGAAGTGAGTAGATTAAGAGGTGTTAAGAACTGTTCAATCGGTTGGTCATCTTCTAATGTTGGCTGAGTACATAGTTTTTTGTAGTAATTCTGTAAAGCCAATTGTATTTCCTGTTGCTGATATGAGAGGGTTTTTAAGCACGGGTCCCTAATTTTGTAAATTGTACTGTGGGCTTGTTGTACTTGCAGTTTCCTTGCCAGAAGCTTTGAAAATTTTGAGCCAGATTCACTTTTGCTTTGTATAGATCATCTTTTTTGTATTTCATGTGAGTACAGAGCATTAATCTTATTTCTAATTTCTTTTAATTTTGTGTTAAAGTTTAGGTTTGGTCTCTTTTCATCTTTTGTCTCAAGCTCCTTCAGTTCCTTGTTTAATTCTAATAGTTTTAATTGTCTCTTTTTCCTGTGATATTCACAAAAATATATGACAACAGCTTTCATTCCATCCCAAACAATTTCTTTACCAACCACCCCATTGTTATTTATTCCCATAAATTGTTTAATTTCTTCTTTGATTTTGTTTTGAATTTTTTGTTTTGTTGTAAAGAGCACTTGAGTTTAACCTCCATAGTGTACTTCCATGGTTATTTTTTATTGACAGAGATATTGAAAGGGGGGCATGGTCAAACAAGTCAATATTACCTATCTCACAACTGTGTATTCTTTGACTATCTCTTTTGAAATTAAAAAAAAATTAAAAAACAATTCTGGAGTATACAGTATGTGGATTGGAATAGTGTGTATAATCATGTCTTGATGGGTAAAAGTCTCTCCAGAGATCTATTAGCCCAGTTCTGAAATAAGGATTTTAAGCTTCTTGTGTAAGACAGTTTGGTTTGGTTCTTTTGAAGCATCTAGTTTTGGAATGAGGCGGATGTTCCAGTCTCCCCCACATGCGAGTATACCTGTTGCCTCTGTCATCAAGTTGAAGATTTTTCTATATTTCGCGTTATAGCGAGGGACAACTGGACAGTGAAATGTCACTGCCAGGGGGTGCATAGACATTTAGTAGGGTTAGTAGGGTTTAGTAGGGTTATATGAGAGAGTAAAATGGCTACACCTCTTTGATGGCCCAGTTTGTAAAAGAAGTGATATACTTTGGACTATCCCAGTATTTGCAACTTTTCATCTCAAAATACAATTCAGATTGCGCATCCTAGTTTGTAAGTATAATAAAAGAAGATATAAACCAGCTAGGATCTATTGCTTCCCTTTCTCAGTAAGATGCTCATCTCTCACTCTAGGTGGGGATTCTATGTGAACTCCTGTAGCTTTTCTTTGCAATGTGTCTGGAAAGCTTTTTTCCCCAGCGATATTCCATCAGCCGTGTTCGGGATTCCCGTCCGACGGCGCCCATTCACTTGCCATATTGATAGGAGCGCCATCTCTTGTTTATCCGGGCTGGTTGGGGCAGGACATGTCCTCTGTTGCCTCTGCTGTGTTCTGGTACAGGATCATCATTCAGCCATCATTGTAGAAGACCCATAATCTTGCTGGATAGGGAGTCTGGATCTTGATTTTCCTTTCCTTCAGTATTTTCTTTGCTTTGGGATTTTCCATACGTCATCCGAGGACTGTAGATGGGTAGTTGTGGTCTACGTAGACAAGGGTATTGTTGTAGAAAACCTCTCTTTTCTGCCAGACTTCATGGATCACCTCTTCCTTCTCTCTATAGCTCACAAACTTGGCAATAATGGACTGGGGAGCCGCATTGGCTAGCATCACTTTGCAGTGTCCATTCGTCAATGCTTCCTGTTGTAGCCATACTTTTCTTTAATCCCTTTGTTGACCTTTTCACAGTAGCAAGACCAATCCTCCCTTCAGTGCTCCGAACATAAATTGTTAGGTGGCCCTTTGCTCCAGACACTGTCTGTTTGTACTCCATTGGCTCTCCATTAACCCAAAGCACAATGTTCATTCATACCCTCATATGTACGATACAGATGACACTGAGTTACAATTTAAATTTCATGTTTTTTTGCCATAATAATCAATCACATTGGTGTTAAACCTTTCACTGCCTTTGCTACTCCATACAGTGCACTTTATGTGTTGTAAAAAGTATTTTCATACTGTTTTAACAGAATGTTTTCTATGGCATCTCCACCAATCATTGAATGATGCTGGTGATCAACATGTTTGTTTGACTACTTAAACAGCTGTTTTTTGGTAACTATTGCCTGAGCTTGAATTTTGTCAGTTCTCCATGTCAGTCAGTTTCTTGAGCATCCCTTGAGTATGTTTTGGTCATGTACATGGCCATTGAGCCATCCATCCATTGTCCACTGCTTATCCGGTATCGGGTCGCAGGGGGAGCAGCCAAAGCAGAGAGGCCCAGACTTCCCTCTCCCCGGCCACTTGGTACAGCTCTTCCCGGGGGATCCCAAGAAATTCCCAGGCCAGCCTGGAGACATAGTCCTTCCAGGGTGTCCTGGCTCTTACCTAGGGCCTCCTTTCAGTTAGACATGCCTGGAACCTCCCCAGGGAGACATCCAGGAGGAATCCTAACCTGATGCCTGAACCACCTCATCTCGCTCCTCTCCACGTAGAAGAGCAGCGATTCTATTCTGAGCCCCTCTCAGATGGCTGAGCACCTCACCCTATCTCCAAGGGAGAGCCCGGACACCCTGTGGAGAAAGCTATTTTCAGCCGTTTGAACCAGTGGCCTTGTTCTTTCAATTCATGACCCACAGCTCGTGACACATAGGTGAAGGTAGGAATGTAGATCGACTGCTAAATTGAGAGCTTTGCTTTTTGGCTCAGATCCATCTTCACCAGGACAGACCGGTGCAGAGTCCGCATCACTGCTGATGCTGCATAAATTCTCCTGTCAATCTCCTGTTCCATCCCTCCCTCACTCATGAACCCTGAGATACCTGAACTTCTACGCTTGGTGCAGGACCTCCTCCCTGATCTGGAGTGGGCACAGTTTCTGACTGAGAACCTTGGTCTCGGATTTGGATCCATAGAGTTATGAACAGAATCGGTGACAAAAGCCAACCCTCACGGGAAATGAGTCCGACTTAAAATTGACAATGCGGACCATGCTCTGGCACAGATCATACAAGGACTAAACAGGCACTGCCGCTACCTTCCACTCGATGCTGCAGAGGGGCGTCAGCCAGGCCAGCCCCACAACATCCTGAGCCTGAAGGAAACCAAGACAGATGTCATCCACCCCGGGAGCCCTGCCACCGAGGAGCTGTCTGACTCCCTCACTGCTTCAGCCCTGTACGATAATGTGAATGACTGTGCACCCTTTTGTTATTTAGATCTGGGGAACAGACTATCTTTGAAGGATTCTTCATAGCCAAGAAGAAGATGTGACAAAATTTGCGGACCACATTCACAACACAAGCAAACATGTATGACTGCAGACTTTAATAATATAAATCTGACCATAGTAACCTTCTACTGTAGAGTTTGCTTGGCTGAATCCTATTGCATCATTGTACCATTTGCATGTACCATTTTACATTCTGTAAGTCTCTGGAAGAGGTGTTTGTGGAGAGGAGTGGTCAGCAGCCAGAGAGACCTCCCAAAGATCCATCAGCAAACTGGATGAGGAGGGACTGGACCTTGCGGTGTGTCGGTATGGAGTACTGCTCTGTGCTTCTAATATGTAAAAGGGTGAAATTATTTTGCTTATCCCCTTTATCTACAAGAAAAGCTGGCCAGCCGGCATGTCACCCCTTTTTGTATGAGTGTCACCTGCACATATTGGTCCTACCTCCAATGAGTAGTGAAGAGTTGTCCAGAGCTCTTACACCTTCTCCACATGAAGCCATTCCTTTCAATATTTTATGCCAAGGTCCATGACTTCAAATGTGAGGTAAATTAACATTTGCTGTTTGATGGAATCACTTTATCTTAATACCTGCATGTGAATGTCTACAGCTTCTCTCGATTATTATTCTCTTATTTTTGACCAGGTGAAATAGAGTGGACTATATCAGGATGGAGCTGGTTCAACACTCTGGGACAAGGTTGGACAATGTAATGGCTTCTGTTGTGCCTCACGTAGACTTTGAGCAAACGCATCTCTGTATTCAACCACCACATGTTGAACAAATGGGGTCGAACACTTTGTTCTGAGGATCAACCTGCAATAAACTAATTCTCACCTCCCCGCTAACTCCGGTAAACATTCCGGAGGTGAGTGATGAGAGGGGAAGCTGCCTACTACAGTGGGGGAGCTCGTCCCAGCACCCTCACTCATTGGACCAGCGAGTTACACACTGTAACATCAGCAACCAGCATATAAGCGGGTGTTTTAAACTGAAACAACTACTCTCCCATGCTTGAGAGGTGGCTGTATATAGACGCAAGGACATTTTTTCTCTCCTGCCGATCGGGACCGTGGTTCCAAACTCGATGTCTCAACCCGACGACTGGACCTGCAGACTGCACCAGAAGATTCCTGTGAGGGAACCACATCTCCAGATTGACAGCTGTCTCTCGTCCCTGGCGATGCGTCCAGAGGACACCTCACTCCTGCCAATGACCGCAAATCCATCCCTGACCAGCACATTTCTCAAGGCTATTATTAGTATCTGGGCAAGCATGAGTCACTGGGCAAGCATGAGTCACATGAGATCAATGTTTTGTCAGTGTACACAAACACACCTGCATTTGAGATTGTCAAATAAATTACATAGTATTTCAAAAGAGGAGTTTTCTTGGTATTTTCTGTGTGAATATTGTGACAAGACTGAGCGACACGGTTAGCGCTTGAACTTTCACCTTATCAATCTAAAACATAATTTTTGTCAAATATTGACATTTTTAGATAAATACCTCCTTCTTGAGACTGTGTTCAACTTCCATCCATCCATCCATCCATCCATCCATCCATCCATCCATCCATCCATCCATCCATCCATCCATCCATCTTCTTCCGATTATCCGTGGTCAGGTCCCGGGGGATGCAGCAGGAACAGGGAGGCCCAGACTTCCATCTCCCCAGCCACATGGTCCAGCTCTTCTGGGGGGACCCCAAGGCGCTCCCAGGCCAGCCTAGAGACATAGTCTCTCCAGCATGTCTTGGGTCTTCCCAGGAGGCGTCCAGGAGGCATCCTGACCAGATGCCCGAGCCACCTCATCTGACTCCTCTCTCTGCGGAGGAGCAGCGGCTCTACTCTGAGATCCTCCCGGATGGCCGAACTTCTCACCCTATCTCTAAGGGAGAGTCCGGCCACCCTGTGGAGAAAACTCATTTCGGCCGCTTGCATCCGCAATCCCGTTCTTTTGGTCACCACCCACAGATCGTGACCATAGTTGAGGGTAGGAATGTAGATTGACTGGTAAATTGAGAGCTTCGCCTTCTGGCTCAGCTCCCTCTTCACCACAACGGACTGCTACAGAGTCCGCATCACTGCAGACACTGCACCGATCCACCTGTCAATCTCCTGCTCTACCCTTCCCCCACTCGTGAACAAGACCCAGAGATACTTGAACTCCACCACTTGGGGCAGGACCTCTTCCCCGACCTGGAGTGGGCACTCCACCCATTTCTGGTCAAGCACCATTGTCTCTGTTTTGGAGGTGCTGTTCCTCATCCTGGCAGCTTCACCCTCGGCTGCGAACCGCTCCAGTGAGGGGTGGAGATCATGGCCTGACGGAGCAAACAGGACCATGTCATCTGCAAAAAGCAGAGACTTGATCCTGTGGCCACCAAACCAGATCCCCTCAACACCCTGGCTGTGATGAGAGATTCTGTCTATAAAAGTTATGAACAGAATCGGTGACAAAGGGCAGCCCTGGCTGAGTCCAACTCTCACCAGAAACAGGTCCGACTTACAACCGGCAATACGGCTCAAGCTTTGCCACTATACAGGA
>CAAKHD010013599.1:28755-43255 GCA_901007705.1 Fistularia tabacaria | reverse complement strand
AAAACAATATGGATATGTAAACACGACAAACCCACACCAGCCACACACACACACACACACACACACACATACACACACACACACACACACACACACACACACACACACACACACACACACACACACACACACACACACACACACTCGGAGCTCTTCACACGTGGTGAGTGAGAAACCTGACGGTGTGATCAGTGTTCGACGCCTCCTCTCTCGGGATTTAGTTGAAATTCTATTTCCTCATACGTTGAAGTGGGGAAAATGTGTTGTCTGACATTTGAGTTGCACCTGAACGCCATGTGACAAGGTCACGGTTTTCATGTCATGTGGAGACCAACGACTCTTCGGCCTCTCATTGAAACATCATATGGAGACATAAAAACATTCACCCTCCCATTCGCATCTCACATAGAGACACACAACCATTCACTTTGTCATTCACATGCCTTATTATTTCATTCAATCACTCATTCTCTCATTCACTCATCAGATTGAGAAAATCAGCTGTTCAGCCTCTCATTCATATTGAGACGTGCAACCATTCACTTCCACTTGCATATCATGTAGCGGCGCACACGCATTCACTCTCATTCACACGTGCAGCAGTTCACTCTCTCATTCACTCATCGCACATGGACGCACAGCTAAAGTCAGCTTAAACCTCAATTTCTCCACATGCACTGGACATGCAGAGGAAGGGAGAGTTTTCTGACAGTCCCACAGTGACATGAGATTAATAGAATAATAATACAGTGAACATTGACAGTAAAGTGCACAATAAACAAACAAACTAATAAATGAATTCAACTACGATACTTATAACGTGTATACTTATTACTTATAACGATACTTATTACGTATAACGTGCACGCAGATACAATTTACTACAATTCACTCACTCATTCACACATAGACAATCACAGCCAGTCACCCACTCATTCACTCCTCATATTTGTACATTCAACCATTCACTCGCTCATCCACTCATTATAAATAGATGTAAAACCATTTACTTTCATTCACACATCATATAGATAAAACCATTCACTCACTCATTCACAAGTCACATAGATATATACAAGCATTCACTCCTTCATTCACACCTTCTCACAACTGAGGGTCTCCTGGAGGAGCTCCCCGAGGACATGGGGAGAACATTTTCTTTTTTTGCACTTCCTGACAGATGCTAACCTGCATTTCGTTGCCCTGCACTCATACAGAGGAATGACAATAAAGCTGAATCTAATGTAAAATAATAATATTGCACTTTAACAGTAAAGTGCGCATTAACAAACAAACATTGAACTATAGCGGATAAAGTGCACGCAGATACAACCTACCGGCAACTGTTCACTCAATCATTCACTCATCGTATAGAGATGCATGTTCACCCTTTCATTCATATGCGATGAAGAGACGAGTGACCCTTCAGCCTCTCATTGAAGCAACAAATAGACATAAAACCCTTCATCCCCTCATTCATAAAGAGACACACAGCCATTCCAGATCTGGCTGATGTTGTGCTCTGTGTAGAACTGAATGTGACATTTCTTCAGTCGTCAAGGCGGTGGTGAATTCTTGTCCCAATCTTCTTGTCACGTCTGAACTGAAGAAGCCCCTGGGATGAGGGGCCGAAACGTCTTCGAGTGAAGAACATCAAGTCCAGCTGCCACGACAAGAAGATTTCGAAAACACCGTTAGCCGTTAGCTAACTCTAGTTGTGAATTGTTGCATGTCTGTTTATGTGTGTGGAGGTTCTCAGTCGTCCAGGTCACGGTGAATTCTTGTCCAAATCTTCTTGTCATGGCACCTGGGCTTGATGTTCTTCCCTCAAAGACGTTTCAACTCTCGTCCCAGAGGCTTCTTCAGGCCTGCTGATTTACGAATATAATGCCTGGGTTTTTGGGCGGGTCGAGGTCCAGTTGCTTCAACAAGAAGGTTTTTGAGAATTCACACGTCACTCATTCACTCATCGCAAAGAGATGAACATCCACCTTTCAGCCCTTCAGCCTCTCATTTAAACAACATGTGGATGGAAAACCCTTAACTCTCTCGTTCACACGTCACGTAGAGACGAATGAACATTCACTCCGGATAAAGAACAACAAAAATTCACGGCGCCGTGGAGCCGGTGGACGTCCTGCGGGGGCGCTCTGAGACGGAAATCTCCCCGCTCGGTGTTCGTCTCAGGTAGATTTTCTTCTATTTTGTTTTCCGCTCTCTTTCCTGCTAAGTGTCTGCGGAAATAAATGATAAATCGAGGTAAACAGGAAACATTTGCAAGTATAAGCAGTGTAAGCAACTCCGCTTTAATTTCCTCCCACCGCCTCTGTGCCTCTGTCATCTATTTCCACACCACGTCAGCTCCCCTCAACCTCCGAATCCGCGGAGAAAATTATCCCCCGGTCTCTTGTACTTTCATCATTCAGGTTTGATTTACACACTGGAGGGATTTACAATAAATACATGTCAAGCGCTGAATGGATGACAAATTCTCCGGCACAGTGAGATGTTGAGCCGCGCAGACAGACGGCCCGCCGATGCAAATTTCTGCGCCGTGCAATGAATCATGTGTCTTCATGTGCGACGTGCTCGCAAGCTTTTTTCTCTTTCGCCGGCGCAGAGACGCTTTTCAAAGCCGAAAACCCTGGAATGTCCGAGGGAGAGGACGACCTCCGACCGGAGGACAGGGGGCGGAGCCTAACCTTCGATGAGACGTCTTGGTCTCTGTCATGTGGACCTCTGGCAGTGAGGACTTTCCCTGAGGAGGCCATCCATCCATCCATCCATCCATCCATCCATCCATCCATCCATCCATCCATCCATCCATCTATCCGTCCATCCATCCTTCCGTCCGTCCGTCCGTCCGTCCATCCATCCATCCATCCATCCATCCATCCATCCATCCATCCATCCATCCATCCATCCATCCATCTATCCATCTATATGTCTGTTTGGACTGTGGGAGGAACCCTGAGGAACCTCATACAGATACATGGATAATATGGAGACTCCACACAGAAAGGCCCCCTGTGGGAATCCAACCATCGACCTTCTGGCTGGGAGCTGGAAGCCTTGACCTCACCTCCACCGTAGTGCAGGACATGGAAAGTGGACTCAGATTGAGATCCTCACTCTGACCTGCACAGACGTGCCTCAGTGGAGCTTTTGGAAAGTCCTCGCTCGGTGGAAGGAGGCGCTGACTTGTCATCGTGAAGAAGATGCCGCTGCATCAGCTTTTTTCCCATGTCCAGGGTATTCTGAGGAACCACCTTCCTGTGCAACTCATGTGCGTCCTGCCATCTCCACCGCTGGACCAACGCAATGAAGGAGTTCTGTTTTCAATTTCGTCTTTTCGACGCAGAGTGCTTTCACGCCGCACTGCTAGCGCTGCGGCTACAGTTCATGCGCTGGGTCGCGTTTACTCACGCGATCCATTTGTGTCCGTCTCAATGGAGCGTTTGGATCATTTCAGAAATACATCCGGGAGCTCAATGTTCACCGCGTACCTCTCAACGTTTGCCACACTTCAAAACAAAAAAAATAAATAAACAAACGCTCGTCCGCGGCCCTTCAGGCAATCTTTTTACACTCGTTACTTGTTTACACTGTTCTGCTGAAGGGGAGGCCGATGAGGGGAGATGCACGGGAAGACTCCAAGCCAAGAACACTGAGAAAACAGCTGAATTGCTCAAGGTCGCCGGGAACGGGGGGCGGCAGATTGAAGCCGCGGACGTTTATCGACCAGTTGGATTCACAGAATCGCGCCTTAAACAAGAGAAAAACGCGTAAATTCCGTTCCGGATCCGGTGGAATCTGTTGGATGGTTTATTTTGAGGAGGGAGGCCTTCCAGCAGGCCTGCAGCCACAAACCCGGGCGTCATGGAGACTGTTTTTCCTCCCTCCTGCACACATCAGCTCGTGCTTGCTGGTGAATTGCGTGAATTCCGCAAAGGTAAAGGCCGTAATGAGCTTCGAAAGGAAGGGTTTTGATTTGGTGTCTGAGCCCCGGAGCTGCAGCCTGAAGGACAGGTTTGTGCTACCGTTGACATCGGCTCAGACGCAGCGTTCCAACCCTCCACCACGTCATCTATTCATCATTAGAAGACACGCAGGGTTTGGCCCGGACCTGTCAGTCAAAGCGGCGGCATGTAGAGATGTCCAAACATTCAGCCTCTCGTTCACCCCTATGGACAATTTAAAGGCTGGACTGGAAATACTATTTTTACCAAAAATAACAGTAATAATTACGATTAAAATAACAATAATAATGATAATGGTCACGATAAACATAATAATAATAATAATAATGAAAATAGCAATATCAATAATGATGACAATAAATAGAGAAATAATATCTATAAATAATTAAATAGATATATAAATAAATAATAAATACTATAATAATGATAATAAGAAAAATGATAATAATTATAATAATAATAACAATAATAATGAAAATAATAACATAATAAAAATTAAAATGACAAAATACATAATTCATACGAATAAATTAATAGATAAATAAATAATCAGCCAGTTTGATCAAGTTAGTTCCCGATGTATTGTAGAGATGATAATAATAATGATAATGATATCATAAAAATAATAATAAAAGCTGTGACAATGAATAGACAAGTAACACAAATAAATGAATGAATGAATGAATGAATGAATGAATGAATGAATGAATAAATAAATAAATAAATACTTATAAATTAAAATAAGTACTGATAAATTAATTATAATAATCATGAATAGTCAAATAAATAATGAATAAATAAATACCTGATGTGCGTTGAAGATAATAAAAATAATGATAATAATAACAACAAAAGCCATGTTAACCATAACAATAAGTAGATAAATCCACACATAAATATGTAAATAATAGTCCTGTTTGACAAAGTGTGTTCTTGATATTTGTGTGGGAGATAATAATAATAATAGAATAAAATAATATTGCATTGTCGAGGCTATCGGACAGGGAACTGCTGGAGCAGCTGGAGGACGGGGGCCGTGTGGTCTCCGGGGCGGGCGGAGGCAAGGAACCGGGCACATGAGGTTTGTATAAATTGTAGCTTTTGGAGGTCAGTGGAGGGAAGGCCATCAAGGATGTTATTACAGCAGCCAAGTCTGGAGGCGATGAAGGTGTGAATGAGTATTTCTGCGCTGGAGCAGGAAAGGGAGGTGGAAGGACGACCCCGGTGGGATTTGGAGGAGGTCATGCGAGGACGGAGAGGTCCCAGCCAGACTGTCGGAGACATTCTGGTTCTCGAGCGGAGGAGTTCTGTTTCGTTGCTGTTGAGTTCGGGGAACTTCTTGTCCATCCAGGTAACCATTGGTTACGGTGGAGATGACGTTCACGCAGAAACCAAACACCTGGAACTCCTCCAGGTCCTTCAAACCTACTATTTGTCAGGACTCGATCAGACCTATATTTGAACGATTTGAACATTTACCTCACTTCCCCTTTTTAGTGCAAGCCTGAGGGTTAATTACATTTATAGAGTTAATGATCAAGAAAACTAGCATATATTTCTGGCAGCCAAGTTCCACCCATTGATTTTCACGCATTGGTAAGCATCTCCCGTGTGGTCCCGGGTTGCCGTCCCCCGTCCGGCCTGCAGAAGGAGCTAGCTTACGGCTGCAGAGTGAATTGATGAGGCGCGGCGCGGTTCCCCTTCACCTCCTCGACCTCCACACAAAGGAAACACATCCACACATTTCATCCCTGATCCGTTGAGCGAAGAAGAAAAGCAGGAGCCCGCAGGTACGCCGCCATGTTGGGAACGTCATTGGTGTCGGGGGGGAAGATGGATGGCGGTGAAACATGGCCGCTGTCGACTCGGCCCTGCGCTGATGGACGCCCCCATAATCGTAGATCTAAAGCCAAACTGCCTCTTTTATCAACAAGACACAGTCGGGAAACACGCAAGGAGCCTCATCAGTTACGACGACTGAGGCCTGAACATTCATGGATTCAAGTATTCACTCACCGTCTGAAGGAAACGTCTCGCTCCGGCGAGGACAGGCGGGTTAAATCCGACCTGTCGATCACCGAGTTACGTCCAGAGACGTACAAGATGGAAAGATTAGCCTTCCGGTTAGCTGCTGCGGGATCCTCGGAGGAAGCCGGAGAACCAGGGAGGGAACCCACGCAGAACCGGGAACCTCCAGGCTTCGTGGATCAATTGACGTCTCATGGGACTTTCATTTCATTTTCATCCTTCAGCTTGCTAATGAAAAAAAAATTCACCAAGTAAAATTAAATATCAGGGCATTCATTTCACACAGAAACGTTTTCAGAAGTGTTCGGCTGGAATATGATCCTCCACCAGGAGAACCTTTTAGGTTTGCATTCCCAGCGAGGGACCACGGTGTGGACCTTTAGCTCCACGCTCCGAAACAAACCAGCCGAGAACAAGAAGAGGAAGATGACACGGACGACATGGAGGTGGAAGCTGCCGCAGCGTTCATGGAATAGTAACCATGGACCATCAGATGGTTGGAGTGCTTCTATCTTCTCCCTGCATTGCTTCGCTGTGTGAAGAACCCCGTTAGCATGTCTGTGGAGGTTCTCAGTCGTCCAGGTCAGGGTGAATTCTTGTCCAAATCCTCTTGTTGTGCCAACTGGGCTTGAATTTCTTCATTTCTGGAGAAGAACTGAACTGAAGAAGCCTCTGGTATGAAGAGTGAAACGTCTTCAAGTGAAGACATTCTGGTCCTGTTGCCACGACAAGATTTCGACAACACCATTAGCCAGTAGCTAGCTCCGTACTTATTCTGCTCCAAAATATAGATGTTCCTCTGCGAGCCCTGGAAACCCCTCTGAGATGTAGCAAACCAAAAGATCCTGGACCTCTCCGTTTCTCCATATCTCGCCGCTTCTGCCCATTTTGTCCCGAGCGAACATCTGACCGGGAACCAGGACAGGTTTTAAAAATGGCGCTTCGCTGTCAGCGAGAAGTTTCAGGTAATGGGCGCGGCTTTCGAGTTCCGCCGATCGCCTGCATCACACGGAACCGTGAGAAAACCCTGCCTCGGATGGTTCTGTCCTGACGCAGCAAGAGACGGCCTCGTTCCTGCAAAGGGTGTAGGAACGGCAAAATGATCCTGCAGTGAGAAAGTAGCTCCATCTCCTGGCCTGAGGTGCTCGCACCAAGAAGACTCTCTCTGAACCTAGACCGAAAAAAGGTCCTCGCTCCTGAAGAGGTTCTAGCAGCTGCGAAATGGCGACAAAGCAGCTGATGTTCAGCTTCACCTCCAGCTGGCCGGCTGTGTTCGGGAGGCGCCCCGTCACTCCAGTGCCGCCTCAGCCCTGATTTGTGTTGCATTTCTAAACTGAAGGATCAACAATAATCACCGGTCGTCCTTCAAACTCTTTAAGAGAAAGAAAGGAAGGAAAAGAAAAAACAGAGACGAGGCCACGCTTTCAGTCTGCGGCGCCCGAGTTCGTGAGTTCTCTCCCCCCGTCTGTTCGCTCACTTTCTGTGAAACCTCTGTTCGGCATTTGAAACCCTTTTTTCAAAATAGTTTTTGTCATTTTTATTCAGGCAGGCATTTGACTAACCTTCCCATTCAAAGCCGGATTCTGCTTCCGTCGCCGGGCTTTGTGCTCGGCCTCTGCGTATGCGCGGCGCCAGCCATGTTCCAGTGAGCTGTAATTCCATATCCGTGTCTTCTCTGCTTAACTGCTAGCTTAGCATTCGTCAGAGAGTGGGTATAAAATCACCTCTACTCGCCCGCTTTCTGACTTTCCCCTGGACGTCCCGCCTGTTTGCTAGCGCTCCGCAGACGTTGAGAGCGGCATCGCTCATTCTCGGCCCAACTTTTGGTTGCGAAAGCTTGGACTTTGACGGATATTTTCATTATTAGGAACATTACGGGTAATGGATAATTCAGGGAGATTATAAAATATTTGCGGGCGCGTGAGTGTAATCAAAATGAATTACATATTTAACTTAATGAGGGAAGCCATTAGTCTTGATTATTGTCTCATTGTGTTACATTACCTGAAAACAATTGCATGGATGAATTGAACTTGAGGGCTGTTCCCGAGGGAAAATATGCTAACGACATTAGCCTCCGGTGGAAGAATACCTTTACCATAACTTTAAAAATGCTGAAACCGGATGCAAACCGACGTCTCGTGTGTGTGTGTGTGTGTGTGTGTGTGTGTGTCTGCTGTGTGGTGGTTAATGCTGAAAAAAAACATCAAGCTAAATGTGCGGCCGCAGCCCTCATTTGTCGATCCTGTGTTTAGAGGTGTGATTCAATGATGCCACTTTGATTTTCTAAACCACACTTCCAGGGTCATTTATGTTGATTTGTTGCACAAGTGCTGCAATTAAAAGAGGCCCTTCATTGGCAGGTTGACTTACATCCACTTAACTGCAGTATCTGCTCTTCTGCCACCTCTCTTTAGCTTTAGATTTGTCAAAGCGTGACCATCAGTGCCAGGAAAGGAAGGAGTGGAATGAGGGAGAGGGAGCTGTTGCGAAATGAGGCCGCAGTCATCAATATCGGCCGGCGAGGCTCTGCCTTTTTGTGTGAAAGAAATTTGCGGTTAGCCGGTTCGCCGTGACATCCACGCCGCCGCCTATGCGGTCGGAGATCACCAGTTACCGTGGGCAACAATTGGAATGGCATCCGCAGATGGAAACGTTCTTGTGCACGACCAAAAGGAAACAACCTGTAGAACACATGCTTTGCCGGTATTTGGCGGCGTGACACTTCCTGTCTGGGCGCAACAACAAACATTGGTCAACGTCAACAACGGCGAGCAACGGGACGTTTGTGTGGATCGATTCCGAGGTGGACCGGTTGGTTGGAGTGACCCCGAACTGAACGCAGACCGGGAATAATACCAGTCCATGTGCTTTTGAGTACTCTGGAGTACTTTTGGAGTACTCCGGAGTCTGCCATTGTTGTTCTGGTCGACCCGCCGGTTCATGGCGATTGGCTGCAGGCTTAGTGAGCGTACCCTTTTTTTTCAAAAGCTGTGTTTCCCTCGTCTCCATGGAGACGGAGGCTTCTTCAACCCTTTCCACCCCTGGCGCCTATTTCCATTTTCAGCCGCTGAAAGCGCATTCAGGCGTTCGCCCTCCCATGGCGACGGAGCTGCCGCGCAAGGGCGCTAACTCCGGGGTTCACTGTCTTTCCCAAGGACGTTTCGCCATGCAAGCGGGAGGAGCTGGAAATCGCACCGCTAACCTTTGGATCGGAGGAGACGTGAAGAGTCTCCTGACGAAGGTCCAACCCGAGGGCTCACCTCTCACCATCTCAGTTTTCACGTTTGAAACTATCAAAAGAATACGCCCCACATTGCATAACCTGTTCTTTTTTTTTTAAACATATACATTATAGATCACAGTCTAAGTACTGATGGCTAGCTGGTGTCTATGTAAATAGCCGCGTGCTGCTGTTTAACATTTCCCTGACTAATGCAACGCTGGAAGCCGTGTCAGCCCCTGTTGGGCAGCCTGCTGAGGTCAGCATCCACGGCAGGGCAGGTCCGGCTGCCCGTCGCCTTCTGGGGCGCAGCATTACCATAAAAACGTTTTTATTGACCTTGTCATTTACGCAAGTTAATTACCCGAGTTGTACTCCCGGAACAATTTTCCCAGATGAATTATGCATGGCGGCGGAACTGGGATGGGGTTTGACGAAGGTGCGCCGGCTCACAGGCTTCAATTTCACTCAGGGTCTGGTTTGTTTGCCGTATTTCAGGCTGAATTGGGAGAAAAAAATTGAATATATCAGGTTATCTTTCATTTCTTTTTCTATTAGCCTTTAGCACACGGGTGATGTATCAGGTTCTCGCGTTAGCAGGCGTTGCTCGTCGGCTCCTTTTCCCGGTTTGAGTTCCCTAAAAATGGTTCCCGACATGTATCTGAGTCGACGTTGAGACCACAAGGACCCCGGTCCAATTCCAGCGGCCCGCTTGGGTTCCGTCTGTGAGGAGCTTGTAGGTTCTCCGTTTTTCTGGGAACCCAAACGAGGTTTCCGGGTACTTGCAGTCGCCACGTTCTCCTGCCTGGGTTCTCTCCACGCTCCCCGTCTTCCTCCCGCAGTCCAAAAACAAGTCGGCGGGTTTATTGTACATTGTCTGGAGGTGTGAATGAGTGGGGGGAGCGGTGGGACGTCTCTTTATGTGGCTCTGTGGTTAGAATAGAAGAATGTAGAAGAGAATATTCCTTTCTTCATCCCGCAGTGGGGAAATCTCAACCACTCGCAGCAGAAAGTGGACAGTGAAAGGAAAAGTTCTTAAAAATAGAAAACTAAAAATACACAATAAACAGTGTTAACAATATATATAAACAGTAAAGGAGTTGAGTTGCAACTAAACAATATATAGACAATATATAAACAGTATCTGAAGGTTCTCAAAATAGAAAAAACAAAGAATAAACAGTATTAACAATCTGTACAATACTGTTTTTTTTTTAAATAATACTTTTTTTCTCCTTTTTGTTCTGCTTATTTATATGTTGGCTTTTTGATATTGTTATTGTTGCGCTGCTGCGGCACACAAATTTCCCCTATTAGGATCAATAAAGTATTATCTCATCTTATCTTATCTTATCTTATCTTATCTTATCTTATCTTATCTTATCTTATCTTATCTTATCTTATCTTATCTTATCTTATATATAAACAGGTAGGGCTTCTATTAACAGATTGCGAAAAAAACCCAATATGACGATATTCATTCATCGTTTGCTGCTTATCCTGCACTCAGGGTGGCGGGGGCTGCCGCTGCCTTTCCCAGCTGTCATCAGGTGAGAGGCGGGGCTCACCCTGGACTGGCTGCCAGTCAATCGCAGGGCCACATATGCTGGCAAACAACCATTCACTCACTCACTCAATCACTCATTCGGGGGTAATTTTCCAACATTTTTTCCAATGAACCTGCTGCATGTGTTTGGACTGTGGGAGGAAACCCACGCAGACACGGAGAGAACATGCACACTCCACGTGGAAAGGTCCCCTTGTCGGAATCGAACCAGGGTCCTTCGCGCTGTGAGGCCGAAGCACCAGTGAGACAATATATAAACAGTATATACAGTTTGTTGAGGTTCTCTTTGGGAGTGACGAGGATGGATAGGATCAGGAATGATTCCATCAGAGGGATAGCACGTTAGATGTTTTGGAGAGAAGGTCAGAGAAGCCAGACTGAGATGGTTGGGTCATGTACAGAGGATGGAGAGGGACTATATTGGTAGGTGGATGCTGGAATGGGAGATGCCAGGCAGGAGGTCTAGAGGAAGACCGAAGAGAAGATTTATAGATGTAGTGAGAGATGACATGAAGGTAGTTGGTGTGAGAGAGGAGGATCCAGAGAATAGGTTTAGATTGAGAAGGTTCTTTCGCTGTGGCGACCCCTGAAAGGGAAAAGCCGAAAGGAAAAGAAGAATATAAGGTATAAACATGCAAAATCTGCGACGAGCAGCAAAACAACAGCAGTACTTTCAGTGCTAGGAGCGTAGCAGCAGCACAGCAGCAGCGCAGTGGTCACCGAGTGAAAGAGTGGATGTGATTGACAGGTGCTGCTCACCCTGCAACTCTCACAGCAGGATAAGTGGTATGGATTATGAATAAATGGATAAAAGCAAATCATTAAAAGACGGCGTCATATCCCTGCAGTGTCGTTCACTCATCTGGGTAATTCATGGTCTCCACTGAACCTCCTGCATGTGTTTGGACTGTGGGAGGAACCCTGAGGAACCCTGAGGAACCCCACGCAGACATCCCCCCCCACCGGACGGCCTGCCTGGGTTTTCAAAGCGGGGCAGCAGATGCTGTTCGACTGAGGCCGCCGCTCAGACACAATCAAAATCAGACACGTCTGAGTTTTTAATTACTGTCATTGTCTGGGTTCTTATTATTGTTATTATTATTATTTCAACGCTCACGACAAAAGAGGGATTGCACCGGTTATGTAAGCAAAGAGCTCCCTTCAGACTTTTCACGGAAAAGGAAGTAAAATCCCGGGGAAATACGCCGAAAAAAAAACAAACCAACAACAGTCAAGTTCTCAGCTGCCGGAGAATAGCTAGCATTCAAACAGGAGATGAAGAAGAAGAGGAAGACGAAGGGAAGTAGAGCGTGCGACTCATTTGACATCTGCCGGCGCTGTCACCGTCTTAATCCCGGAGCCTCATCCTCTGGGCTGAGCGGGGAAACGGATCAATTTTTGCCTTTTTTTATACATTTACAGGGAGGTGCTGATACGAAACGCTACCGTCACCTGGCAGCACGGCGGCGCAGCGGTTAGCGCTTCAGGAAGGTCCCCGGTTCGATTCCCGCGGCGCTACTGAAATGCATAAAGGGATGGACTCTGACAGCCCAGGGACCTTGAGGGCAGGAAAATGAATGAATGAATGAATGAATGAAAGATAAGACATTACTTTATTGATCCCCATCGGGGAAGTTGGTGTGTTACAGTGGTGGTTGAGCTGCTGCAACAGGCTGCCGTCTTCCAGCGTTACCATATCATTGTTTCATTGTTGTTGTCACTCTGGTTTCTTCTCGCCCTTGTTGTTGTTTTTGGTTTTCTCACCCTTGCTGTTTATTTATTTATATTTAGTTTTACATTTATTTCCTTTTTTTTTATTCCGTTGTCTATTTTGACCCCGTTATTGTTCACCTTGCTGCCTTTTTTTTTTTTTTTTTTAGATATCTTTTGACTATCTTTGAATCAAAGGTACAGGGGAGCATCTTGTCTGCATGACATCCAGGAGAGTGTAGAGATACCAGCCTTCTAAGGCCGGTGTAGGGGAGCCAGTGAAGATAAATTTTTCGGGTTCAGGCCGACGCTGTAACTTTCCGTTTGCCTCGAAGTCTCTCTGGTTCTCCTGGTAGATCTGATTGTCCGAATCGGGTGGCTAATTTCCGTTGAGCCGAGTTTTCAACTTCTCCAAGTTGGCGTCCGTCCTTGATTAACGTCCACCCTGTCTCCGGCGGTTCTCGCCTATCGTTTGAGTGTTGCCAGCCCTGCCCATTCCTTCAACCATGACTGAAAACAGCAGCATACCTGCTACCATAAATCCAATGATGCAGATGTCTTCAGCGTCCTCCACGACAGGCACACGGTCCTCCGCGTCCCCCAGGTGTCCATCGCGTATCCTGCTGTAAACTCTCCGTCGGGGCACGAGGGCTCACCTTTACCCCGTCTTCTCTTGGAGAACATTTGGTCAATGATGTCGAGAGACCGGTTGATCAATCCCAGTTTGGGATTTCGGACGAAGGGGAGGCTCCGACGGTTCAGACAGAAACAGCACAAGACAAAGAAGAGAAGAAACTGAGTCCCGAAACCTGGGGATTCACAGCGTTAATAGCAGGGATTGAAGTAAATTCGTGGTGTAAACATGCGTTGGTGTCCTGCCAACCTAGTCCCCCCCTGGGCAGCCCCGTCTGCCCAACGGGTGGTGTCTGTGCTGACCTTCGCCGCGGCAGCGTGGTCCGTCAGGTCCGCTCCCTCGCTTCAGGTATCTGAGCGGCGAGCCGGAGCTGTCATTGTTCGAACACATCTATTTCATGTTGGATGAATTAAAAGAAGAAGAAGAAGAAGCTGTCACGGAGGCTATGAGTGGCATCCAAATTCTCCTCCATCTGGGCTTAATTAAGTCCAGTTAATGTGACAGCACCTGTGTGGTTTTTTTTTTTTCTCCAGGATTTAATAAATTGCCGTCATCCTCTGCTCATCCCAACCCTTTTATTACTCCGAAGAATTAAAAAAGTAAATAAAGCGTCCGAGGCCGTGCGCTAAGTCCTCGGCAGGTGGCTCCAGTTTTACTTTCCTCGTTAGCATTCCGCGCGACGCCGGACCCCCTTAGCGCTTCCTTAGCACATTGACAGCGCGTCCGCCGGCTTGAGTGAAAGGTTGACTACTCGCCGCGCCGAGACTTCACCCGCGAAAAGGTCACCCGGCTCCAAATAGACGCTGTTGCTGGAACCCCTCCCATGATAGAGCTGCTGATAACTCTGAAAAAAAAAAAAAAAAAAAAAGAAATCTATTTCAGCCCCCTATGTTATGCATTACCATCCCGCCGCCGGTGGCGTTAATTCATTACAGAAGAACCGGGCAGAGATTACAGCTTTGTGTTCCCCGACAAAGTCACGCAGGGGCCCTGCGCCGTCCAGATAATTATGAGTAGAGTGACGGCGGCGGCGGCGGCGGAATGAGAAAGCTCTCTGAGCTCATCTCATTCTTCTGAATGGGCCGCTGTCAGACGCTGACAATGAGTGACCTTGTGCTCAGGAAAATCGCTCTGAATTAACCGCAAAGCAGATATCACTTATACAGCCTGTGCCTGCATTCCTCTTGAGGGGCCTTGAGTCATCTTTCAAAAATGAATCAACTCAACTGCCTAAATTACATACACACACACACACACACACACACACACACACACACACACACACACACACACACATTACAAACCCACAAACAGACACACCCCCCCCCCTTCCACCCCATCCTTTCCCCCTCTTTCGC
>CAAKHD010013599.1:2234-28735 GCA_901007705.1 Fistularia tabacaria | reverse complement strand
AAAAACACCCCCACCCACACCCACACCCACACACACACACACACACACACACACACACATTACAAACCCACACACAGACTCCCCCCCCCCCCTTCCACGTCGCCTTTGGCTGGATCTCTCAGACGCTCTGATCGCATCATCGTCGGGGATAATTGATTCTTAAACTGCTACGCTTATTAGCCAGGCATTAAATGGTTATTTTTTTTTCACAACTGTATTTAGAAGAGACGAAGAGCCGCCCCCCCCACCTTTGCGCCAGGACGCCCCTCCGCAGTGGTAGTTTGGGTGTCGCCGGCGGTGAACTTGGGAGAGTCGCAGTCCTGTTCTGGGATCTAATAAATTAAGACGAAAACCCTGGCAGTGCTTAACGTCATTTGTCAACGGCGAATGTCCTGGATGCTAATGAAAAACCATCCATCATGGTATCAGCATTTTTGCAGGAATCTCACGCGCGCTCTGTCCTCTGCCGTGCGGATAACGCCGGGCTGCGCATGTGCACGTGCCCACACACACACACACACACACACACAACAAACACACGCAAAAGCATCAACCATGGGATGCATAGGATAGCGGATAGCGGATAGCTGCTTGCGAGTTGTTGTGGAAGCTCTGGTGCTAATGTCATGACAAGATGCAGAGCTGCCGGAGGAAGTTCTTCGACCGCTGATGTAGCATTAGCATTAGGTTCAAGCATTCGCTCTGCAGTGATGGAAGCCCTCAGGATGGCCTCACGTGGTTCCAGATGAAGATGAGACCTTCTCTAGAAGCCACTGCCGATTGGAGCGACACTTGTTCACCAGCAGCGATGCGTTCGGGTGCTTTGCGTCTCTGCAACTTAGCTTTCCAGTTCTGGCTTGACATTTTGCAGCTTAATCTAAACCGGGTGTGAAGAGGTGATCGGTTTCTTCCACGCAGTTTGAGCCCGGCGGCGGCGGCGACGCATTCAAGAAACGCATGAAGATCAGCAGGATGGGGGTCCCCCGGACACCTGAAAGCACTCGTCGGGAATCCGAAATGACCAATCACCTGCTTAAGTCGCTCTGATTTAAGTGATTGCGCACTGGAGAGTGTGTTCGACCCAATTATCTCTCCTGCACTCTGCTCCGCAATTAGTGCGGCACAATTTCCGTTCGGCGGCCGCACACCCACGCACTGACGCGCTGATTGCAGCTGTTGACTGGAACCTGCGTGGCCCCGCTCGTTTTCTTGAATGAGCGAGTCCAAGTACAATTGAGATCTTATTACCGCTCAAATGAACAGTCGGCCGGACCCGCGGATGCTCGTTTGTGGGTCCGCGTGTTTGTGTGTGTTTGATTGCATTTCCATTCCTGTCAAAATATTCTTCTCGTGGCAACTGGACTTGATTTTCGGCCATTGAAGGGAATTGACAAGAATTAACCATGACCTGGATGACTGAGAACTTCCACGTTGTGTTTCGATATGTTTTAAATCTGTGAGTGAAAGCGAAACTTATGTTTTCTTTCATTCCTTGGACTGGACTTTTTAGCTGTAGCCGTCGTTAGCCGCTCTAGTGGCCTCTTCCAGGGGAATCTCTTCGTTTTGCGTTCCCTCGGGTAGTGAGGTGACCACGCTCAGATGCTGTGATGAAAGCTGCGCACCGCGAGCTACACACTCCAAAAAAGAACCGCCAAAGATGAAGAAGAGGAAGAAGACGTGGACAACACCGAGGTGGAAGCTGCGGCAGTGTCCGTCAGATGTTTGTAGTGCTTTTATCTTTTCGCTGCACTGCTTCGCCGTGTGAAGAACCCCGGTAGCCTTAAGCTAACTCGGGATTTAATCTGGTCCAAACTGCAGATGTTCCTCTGCGAGCCCCGGAAAGCCCTTTGTGGCAAACTAGGCCAGAAGAGCTTGGACCTCCTTGTCAGTAAACGTCTTGGTTCCTCTTTCCATTCTGTCGCAAGGAAACATCTGAACCGTGACCAGGATAGCTTTTCAAAATGGTGCTTGAAGATCACCCAGAGGTATCTGATACTTGGCTCCGCCAATCACCATCACCTCTGAGTTCTTATGGAAGTGTAAAACAGACCTGCTCCTGACGTCCTTGGCCTCTGTCGTCCTGTCGCACCAAGATTATTCCCGAAAAGGTTCTGAGAAGAAAAAAAGTCTGAAAAAGGGGCCATCGGCTGCGTTCGCTTTCGGTCGTCTCGATTTACAAATCAGGCGAAGTGGAAGCCGATGGAGACGCGTCAGCAGGTCCTCAGCGCCGCCGCCTCGTTTTCTTTCTGTCGCTGTTGCTTTTCACTCCTCCGTTGTGGAACTGCCGCGATCCTTTTTCACTCGTCTCCGGGCTTGTCTTCAGTCCGGTGGAGGGCGGTTTCATCCGATTGTCCTTCCGCGTCACTTTCATGAAACGCCCTCCACTTGGAGACGGACAGCCTCATGGTCTGATATTTAAATGTATGCGTCTCTGAAAGACTTGCGTGGGTTTCTTGCCGTTGAGTGCGCGTTTATTTATCTGCAACTTAAACATCTACCGGGAAACAATAAAAAACACAACAAAATACCCGCCGCATCCTTTTCACCTCTTCATCCTCTCGACTTGTTTTGAAATAACGAGGCCGTAATAGGCCTCCCATTACCGGGCCGCTACTACTTTTAACTCTCCTTCGTTACGCGTCCTTGTTCAGCAGGCTTGAGAGGGTCTTGTAGAGGAGGTTGTTTATCAGAGGAATCACCAGCGCCGCTGCTGCCGCCGCCACCGCTCTGCAGATAAATCAAAGATACTTGACTCGGTAGCTTTGTAACGTTAGCCTGCCGCTGATGCGCGCTGCTGCAGAGTTGCGGAGATATTCGAACTCCTACACGACCCAGAATCCGATGAGCACACACACACATTCTCACACACACACACATTCTTACACACACTCACAGAGCCTCAGAAGAGACAGCGCGCAGGTTTTCGAGAGGAAGATTGCTTGCAAATGAATGTTGGCGGGGAAGCAAGCAGCCCTCGTCCCAGCAGCGCAGGCTCACGCAGCCAGAATTGTATTTATTTATTTAGCCATTTTTTGTTTCTTTGTTTGTTTAATCATTCATTAATTTTTTTTCTTTTATTTGTTTATTTATCTGCCTGCTAATTTTATTTTTTCATCGATGTGTTTATTCATTTGATTTAATGTTATTTGTGTGTTGATTTTTTTAAAATCTGTTTGCTAAAATAATCTGTTTATTTTTCTACGCATTTGTTTATTTGTTTGGTTATTTAAATGCATCTGCTTCATTTTATTTGAATATTGATTTATTTAATTTTTTTATGCAATTGCATTGATTCAATTGTTTATCTATTTCCTCGTTTAATTGTATTTCTCTAATTTCATTTCAGCTTTATTCATTTATTTATGAAATTAATTCATTTAATTAAATTGTTTGATTGATTGATTTTCTTTTTGTCTGCCTGTCCTTTGCGAGCAGCGCTGCAGTCTTTCGTTTTCTGGCCAAAGTCGATGTGGCGGTGACCTTCCGCTCCACGAAGGACCCCCTACACCCGTTTTATCCCTGTTGCAACAAGGGGAGGCTCTTTAAATGAAGATTTATGAATGAATTCATCCATTATCATCTAAAAACGCCAAACCCTGGAGCTAATCGAGGGGCCGATTTCCAACGAGCGGCGGCCTCCCTCTCGTGTTGTCTTTCGGCGCTGCCCTCCTGCTCTCCCTCCGCATGCAGCCCGGCTGTCACTACTCACATCACTTTCCCTGAAACAATCTCCTCCGCCCGTGAGGGAAACATCTGAACAGGTGGCGCGTTCGGTAATCCAGGCGCTCGTACGCTCAGACACAAGACAAAGAAACCCCCCGAAAAACAGTCAGACATTGGGGGAGGCTCAGACGAAAAGCCTCGCTCGCTCACTTCAAACTCTCTGATCTAATTTTATTTCAACAGGCGGAATTCATCCGTTTCTGTCACCGTCGCCACCCACGCGCCGCTCTTCTGACGCTCCTCGCGGCATTAGCTGCGTTTCATCCGTGGCTGGGTTGCGATTCGCCGAGGAGGTTCGGGGATAACGTCTAATCGCATCATTTCACGCGCCCCCCCCCCAAAAAAAAGCCGCGGACGATTATTGAATTAATGTCACGCACACCGTCACGCACAACACGCCGTCGCCTCCCGATCACGACGGCATCCTTCGCTGTTTGTAAACTTCCTCGTTCCCTCCTTCGCCATGGAAAGGAGACCGTCCCAGCTGTAATCGGGTCAAAATGAAGTAGATCCTTGAGAAGCTGTTCCATGAGAGACCAAAGAACCCTTTCTTATCTTCTCTTGAGCTGAAGTTATCTCGGGTTGAGTCAGGCTTTATCTGGAGCGTGGAATTGAATCTGAGAATATATTGAAATGAGGGCGTTGTGCGGTCCCTGAGCAGGAAGCTTCCCCGTCCAGGTGGAGGCCTGTTGTGACAGAGCGCCGCCCCCCGATTGTATGTATGAGTCCGGAACAAAAAAGCAAAAACGCGCCTCAAAGCGCGAAAAAGAAGCGTCAGGAACTGCAGCTGCTTTCGGAGAGAAAAGTTCAGCTTGCTTGTTGCATTCACCTGTGGGTGCCTTCCTTCCCTTAGCAGGTAGCTGTAGCCTCTGGCCAAGATCAGATGTCATCAGGTGGTGAACAACCTTCACGTGGTGTTTCGGCCCTGAACCACAACACCCTCCAGTTGGGCTCACTGCCCATCTGCGCCCGGCCTCCAGCTTTCCTCCTCATCACCCGTCCAGGCCTGGAGCGGAAAGTGCCGACGTACCCGGGAAGCCCCTGCATCTTATCTCCACAGGGAAGAGCCACGCCTGCCAGGCCTTGTCTTTGCAGTCTTGGACTAGATGTTGGTACTTCGAGACCTTCCTTTCATGAGCCTCCTCACAACCTTCGTCCCACGGCACAGTGAGCTTGACAGGAATTATCTTCTGGTCTTTGATTGACCGCAGCACGATGTCTGGGCGGAGGGTTTTTTGGACAAAAAAGTGAAAAAGCGCGATCGCTTTGCGGGCGACTCAAGGGACGACGTCAAAGCGCCAAAAGGAAGCGGCAGGAAGTTCAGCTGCTTCAGGGCGAAGAAGTTCAGCTCGAATTTGTTTCCAGCAAGTAGCCTCCTCCAGGGGAACCTCATAGTTTTGCATTCCCAATAAGATAGCACAGGAGGGACCGCTGTGACGTGCAGCTTAAGCTCCACGCTTAAGAGTTTGGACCTCTTGGTCGGTCAACTTCTTGGTTCTTCTGTCCATTTTTTCGTAAGAAAACATCTGACCCGTGACCTGGACAGCTTTTACAAGTGGCGCTTCGCAGTCTTAAAGAAATATCTGGTACTGGGCGAAGGCTTATGAGTTCCATCAACCACCACCGCCCGTTCGCTGTTAGCTAACTCAGCACTTATTCTGGCCAAAATGTACATGTTACTCCGCGAGCTGCGGAAACCCCTCTGAGGCGAAGCAGTCCAGAAGAACTTGGACCTCTAGGACTGAAATGGCTCCAGGAGCTGGAGTCCGTGGTCCCTGGTTCCTCCGCTGTCCAGCCTCTAAAAAGTCCTCCAGTGACAAAGGGGGCCCGAGAAATGTGGGGGCTCCTGGCTATGCGTTTGGAGAAACCAAACCACCTGTCGCCCCTGGCACCCGTTGCCCGGGTTACGAGGTGATACCTAAATCGAGGCGAATATTCAACAACGAGGTTGAAGCTTCAAGCTCGTTATCAGAGAAGCAAATACAGCAGAAGGGAAGGCGTCGGGCGCCGCGCGCCGACTTCTCCCCGTAAACTATGATGTTCGGTGAGAGTGAGCGCTCGGGGAATTCCGGCAACCCGGAACAAAGGCGCGGCGAGGTGCTCCTGTCAGGATGAAGAATGGCGTTGCTTTTGCGTTTGTCCCAAAGCCTGTGTACCGATACCTTCACAACATGAGGGATACGGTAAATATAGATCCTCCACCTCCCCCTTCGAGAAGGAGTTTTTTGTCGGAGCTCGGCGCCATGCGGCTTCCACCCCGCCGTAAAAGACAGCGTTTGGGTGTCGACAGAAGCCATTACGGCGCACGAAGTCAATAGATCCTTAATTATGTTTGTTTCCGGCTGATTAGATTGAAAACACGTATTTGCCCATCAGGTTTTTTGTTGTTGTTTTTTTTTACTTGCACTGCTGTTCATGGTATATTTCTGTTTCCGTCTGACGCCCCACCGGCCCCCCCACCCGCCGCCCACGGCCAAGCTCCAGGCATCGTCGTCAGAAGGTGCGAAAACTCGCAGGGTCGCTCGCGCTGCCGAGTCCGGGAACATTACGCCGTGGCCTCGCGTAGCCCCACGGCGGCTGTTGATTTAATATTTTACACAAATCCATGCCAATGCTATTTCTTTCGTTTTTTTTTAACAATTAAAGGGTAATTTATGCCTCGCGCACAAAATGAAAAGAGACGAAGCACCCGGCATTCGGTACGACCGGCTAATCACAGCGCTGTTCCTGCAGGGGGAAAGATTCACTGGAAAAAGCGATAAAACAAAAAAGAAATAATTGACACCACTTGCTTTTGTTGATACGAATTACACTTACAGGAAATTCGTGATAGATTGAATCCCCCCCCGCGGAGCGGGGAGGATGGGTTCAATGAGAACATTGGTGTTCCGGCTCGCCAACAACCCCTTATTCGATTAGCGTTTAAATCAGGATGTTGGAGGAACACGTGGGGAAAATCTCTCTCATCAAGCTGTGAATGAGGGAGTGAAGGGTTGGGTGGGTACACGCCCGCTAGCGGACACTTCTTGTGTTCCTTTGGGCTTTTCCCTTCAGGGGCGCCGCAGTGAATCCACCTTCTCCATCTAACCCTGTTCTCTGGATCCTCCTCTCTTCATATCCCCTCTCACTACCTCCATACATCTTCTCTCTGGTCTTCATCTTGACCTCCAATTCCAGCATCCGTCTACCAATATATTCACTCTCCCTCCTCTGTCCATGACCCAACCATCTCTGACCTTCTCTCCAAAACATCTAACATGTGCCGTCCTTCTGATGGACTCATTCCTGATCCTCTCCATCCTGGTCAGTCCCAAAGAGAACCTCCACATCTTCATCTCTGCCACCTCCAGCTCTGCCTCCTGTCTTTTCTCCAAACCATCCATCATCTCTGCTCTCACCACTGTCTCCTCCACCTTCCCTTTCCTTTTGGCTATTGTTCTTCTATCTCATAGAACCCCTGGCACTTTTCTCCACCCATTCCAACCTGCTTGACCCCATTCCTTAACCTCTTCTTTACACTCTCCGTTGCTCTGGACTGTTGACCCTAAGTACTTGAAACCCTCCAACTTCTTGATCTCCACTCCACTGCTAGCAAACACTGGCAGGGCAAAAATGGCTACACTTTTTTAATAACTTCTGAACGACCCTTCAAATTCATTATTCATTCATTCATTATCTGTCACATTTATCCTGACTCTGCCTCATAGGGGGGCTGGAGACCATCCCTGTGGAGAAGTAACGCCATTCCCCCCCTCGCATGACAGCCATTCTCACATCACAAACCTAACCCTTTTACGTGAAACATTTCTGGACACATTTCTGCAAGTAGTACTGTAATAAGTGACAGTTCCAAAAAGAAGAGTCACCCAGGAGTGCCTTAAACTGTTGTCGTGGACAAGCTTGGAGAAATTCTTAAATGGTAAATGCTGGCGTTGAAAAAAGGAGCAGTGGTCTGGTAAGCACAAATCGATTATGAACACATTAACGAACAAACATCCCTTCAAAGAAATTCTCAGCGTCGCCTCAAATGTTTGCGTTCACGGGAGGGACTCGCGCAAATGTAAAAGTCCAGTTCTGGCCTTCCATCCACACGAGAGCAGTACTCCTGGCCAGAAACAAGTGGAGTGGAGAGATTTTTAAAACACCTCCCTCTCCATGGAGGAGGGGGGGGTGCTCGATAAGGTTGCGGTGGATTGCCGTACGTGGATGGGTGGACATTCACAGCGATAGCGAACGCCAGAGTACTCCGGGCCACTCAGAAGTACTCCAGAGTACCCCTTGGTACTTGGACTTGAATGACTCCAAGTCTTACTCTTGGAAAGGCTCACTAAGGCTGTGGTCGATTGCCTTGGGAGAGTTGGTAAACGATCGCAACGATGGTGGACTCGAGAGTACTCAGTACTCCAGGGTTCTTGGACTTGTATGACAAGCAGTCGTACACTTGGATGTGCCCACTGTGGTCGATTGTCATGCGTGGATGGATGGACCACCACAACAATGGCGTACTTTAAGCAGTCCGGGGTGCTCCAGAGTGCTCCAGAGTACTTGGATGAGCACGACTCGCAGTCTGACTCATGGACATGCTCGCTAAGGTTACAGTTGATTGCTATTTGCGGTCCAACACAGCAGTGGCAGTCCAAGAGTACTCCAGGGTACTCTGGAGTACTCCAGAATACTCCAGAGAACTCCAGAGTACTTGGACTGGCATGACTCCCTGTTGTACTCTTGAATTGCACTCTTCAAGCAGTAACTCCACTTCGAGGTCGGTAATTACAATTTCCCGTTTGCTCGCCATTGTCGATGTTCACATCAGTGGTACTACCTGTGTTTGTTATTGCGTCGAGACAGGAAGTGCCTCCACTCTGCCTTCAAAATCACGGCGGCATTTCGTGGCCTGGAATGTGTACTACAACTTCGCTGGTGTTTCCTACAGTCTGCTGTACAGGGAGATACATTGCGGCCTATTTGAAAAGGAGCAACCTGAACCAAATGGAGCATTGTCGTGGAAACGGGGCCTCAGATGAACTCTGTCGCTGGGGAAATGTATTAATTGCTGTTTAGTCCTTCATTGTAGTTTTATTTAAAGGGAAATCAAGAGGCTAATTTGTGCCTGATCCTGCTGTTCATCATATTTCTTAAGCCGTTCCTCGTGGTATCCTCCCGCTCGGGGGCTTCTTTTCTCCTGGCTTGTTTTCATGGGCTGCCGCCCTCCTCCCCGATCCGCCTCCACATTCGGACCACGCCATATGCACTTTTTCTGCCGGCCGAGTTAGAAGAGGAGAGCTTTAGGGTACACAGGTTAATTTAGTTTCCCCTACAAAATGTGAGTGCCTTAGTCTTTAACATTTAATCCGAAGGGAGGGTATTTTTCAAGGAGGCAAAAGGGTGTGAGAAGGGTAATAAATCCCCGGCTCGAATCTCTGGAGCCTTGCAGAGGTTTTTTTTTCCAGCGCACGCTTTTAAAAAAAAAAACCCGGACCCTGGGCTATATTGTGAGAGAAATATTAGGTGTGCCGCTCACCTGAATAATGCACAAGGTTAAAGGGTCACAATGAAATTTTCATTTCTGTAGGATTTAAGGCAGAGGCGAGGCGGCGGCGACGGCGGGGGGTCTCACGCAATTACTTTCATTCGAAGACGACGGAGCCATGCTAATTACTGCTCGTATTAATAACTGCCCTTGCTGCCGCTGCAGACCTCTGCCGCCGTCCCGTCTTTTAAAATTCAACCTATTAAAAACGTGATGAATCACCAGAGTTGTTTTTCCTACCCGGAACAAAAACAACCTCTATGGAAATCATGGTATTTCAAACTTGAAAGATTGATGGCGGCCGTTGGTCGGAGCCGGCGGCGGGTGGGGCATCGCCCCCCGTACGCCGGGTTTAATGCCACGGAAAGCGTCTCTAAGGGTGATCGATGTCGCGGCGAGGAAAAGGTGTCCCGGCTAACGGGCGGACGAGCCAGCGTGGATGATGGCCTCGCCGCCGACAACCGCTCGTATCCTTTCTGCTAGGCGCGCCGGCGATACATTGAATAATTAGCGACAGAGTCCCTTGTAGCTTCTGTCCTGCACAAAAAAAGGTAGAGCGGCGTGAAGTGTGTTCAGCAGCATTATCAAGAGGGTGCTTCTGATGAGTAATATCCCATTAGTATACTCTAACGGCGCTTCAGGTGCATATAATCTAAATGGCTGCTATCCTCGGCCCGCCGCCCCCTCGCTCTCTGCAGGCCGCTCCATAAATGGGCCAGGCAAGGACACGGGGAACGCGGCACAGAAAACCCCGGCTCCTCGAGGCCCTTAAAACCGGAGCAGCTCGGGAGCCCGCCCCTCCTGTGAACCGTTCGGTTCCTCGACGTGCGGACCGGCGCGCTTTTTCGCCGTCGGTCGGACTCAAAGTAAAACGCCGCCGATAAAAGGCGTCGATTATTCAAGCGGCGTAATTTCTAGTGAATGCTGCGTCTGCTGCGTCTCCGAGTGCTTTCTGATCGCGGGGGGAAGAGAATCCGACGTTTCCAGAGTTTTATTATGTTATTAGGGCGCCGAGAGTGACCTTGATGTTTCCTTGGAACATTTAACCAACCCCAAGGTGGCCATTATTGTGATGAATATTCTGCGCTGCCAGACAGCATCATGGCTTATTTATTTACCCAGCAAGAGGTATCTCGCTACCTCGCCATGACCCCATGCCGCGTCTTCCTCCCTCATTTGTCAACGTGTACCTCCTCCCGGTGGCTGCGCCGCTTCGACCGGGTGAATCTGTAAACACTCCCAACCCCCTTTTTTTCCCCTTTTTTTTGTTTTTTTTGTTTTGTGGAAAATACCCAAACGGGACGTTTTAGAGCCCCTAACTTTTGGTTTGTGTTGTTATTGTGCGTTTGGCATCCGCGGAGCTGAGTACACAGCGTGGCAGAATTCCATTACCTTGGATTTACGGCTCAATTAGAAAATCATCTCTTTATCAATACCGCGGTCGCCTCATAACCAACAGCGGCTCATTGGGGCTGTTTATTATTCGGCGCGGTGCGTTCAGGGTCTTTCAGAATTTGGGAAAAAGAAAGCGTTTTCCACCCTGTTTTCCGTCACTTGTACATTTATAAGATTTGTTTTTCCTCCTCCTACTGACTCTCCCGTCCCGCATGTGTCTTGTGACGGGTCTTGAACGCATCGTGACCAGAAACAAATCTTTCGTTTCTATAACTTAAAGCTGCATCCAAACAAAACAAATGAATCAATGCTTGGAGCCTTTTTACTCTAGCTACATTTAGATATTTGTCTTCGATTATTGGCTTTATGAACATGAATATCTGAGCCATCAGATATTGGGTCTTGGGTCTTGTTACCGGATCATCTGGGTCAGTCAGCAGGGGGCGCTGCCATCGTCTGGAAAGGTCGGTGGCTTGAGGAGAAATGAAAACATAGATATTTCTCAACCAGAAACATTTTCTCACACGCTTTAATGGAAGTCTTATCTTCTTATGGCCTAGCAGCCCCTTCTGGGGCTCAGGCCGCCAACAAAGGGTTCTCCAAGCATCTGGGTCCTGAGCCAGCATCTCAAGGCGTCCCCAAGTGTAGCCCATTCTCTTGGCATCCGCCTCGCAGTCTCTGCGGCAGGTGTTTGGTGGTCGACCTCTCTTTCTTTTCCCTTGGAGGCTCCACTTGAGGGTCTGTGTCCAGGTGTTAGTGGCTGGTTTGCGGAGAGCACGGCCTCTCCATCTACAATGCCGTCGGAGGATCTCTCCGTCCGCTGGCTTTTGGCCGGGACGTTTCCACAGTTCTTTGTTGCTGAAGGTGTTCGGCCAGTGGATGCGGAGGATTTGTCGCAGACAGGTGTTGTTGAATGACTGGATTTTGTTTGTAGTATTTACTGTCGTCCTCCACATCCCTAGAGCAGGACTGACTTCACATTGCTGTTAAAGATCTTGATCTTGTGATGGCCAGGTTCTTTGCACCCCAGATGTTTTTTAGTTGGAGGTATGCTACTCTAGCCTTTCAATTCCTGACTCAAGTTAACAATGATGCAGAGGTAAGCGAACTCCTCCACCTCCTCCAGAGCTTCGCTTTGACTCTCAGGACTTTGCTCTTTTCTCTGTGGATGTCGGGTGCGAGAAAGAAGAGCCAAGTCATCCACAAAGTCCGGGTCACCATAGGCCGCTTCTTTATGGAGGTCCTGGAAAATAATTGTCACCAGAGAGCCTGCTATTACCGCGGTTATTACCTCGATATTCATTAATTCATTCATTCATTCATTACCTGTAGTGTTTATCTGGAGTTAAGGTTGTGACTATTCACCCTCTCCTGCATGTGTTTTGACTGTGGGAGGAACCCGGAGAACCCTGAGGAACCCCACTTAGACACGGGGAGAACATTTGGGAATCCAACCGGGGACAGCTAACCGCTGCGCCACCTAGCCACTCTTATAGGATATATTAACCAATGATATGAAATATATATACAATATACATTTATATCCAGCTATGGGTTTTGCAGTAAAGTAATCCAGGAGAAGAACGACGGCTTTTTTTTATTGTATGTCTTTTCTTTTGTCGGAAAAGAAATGATGGCGGTCTCTTCAGCTCGAGAAAAAAAAAAAGAAGGTGAACGGAAAGCTGCTTTTCCAGCCCAAAGTACTTCTTCAAAGTAAAACCGCTATGAAAGCTTTATGGCATTTCTGATAACACATATATCACGGGATGAAAAATACATCGGGTTCCAGAGGACGTATTACCAGAGGTTCACTGGATTTATTTAATTTTACCATTTTTTTCTGCTGAAAGTTATTGTTCTATCCTTGAAAGCTACGCTAGTTTTTCCCCCTTTGAATCCTCAGACGGTGGGTTTTAATATGCAGAGGAGCCTCTTTGGTGCGTTCCTCCGTCTTTAGAACATCTTTACTACGGCACCTTCAGTTTCTGATTCCAGGAAATATTATTAGAACCGGAAAAAATCCATACCAGACAGCGGCTGCGATCCGCTCCTGTTACGTGAGCGAGCAGGATGTGCAGGCTCGGCCCGCGCAGCGGGAGGGCAGGAGTCGAATGAACCGTGGCTCGTTTTTCCGTGCAATTAAAAAGCACGGCGGGTTGACTTTTTCGGTGACCGGGAAAAGTTTGGCGACGGGTGAGCGAAACAAAGGCACAGCAGAAATACGGTGAACCTCGCGAAATCGACGGGACGGGATGCGGCGTGAGGGCAGGGGGGTGCTGATTGGGTCGGAGCCGGCCGCTCCGGAAGGCCTGACAGTGACGGATTGAGGGGGGCGAGCGACAGGAGGGGCCGGGCAGGGACAGGAAGTCAAAGCGAACAAGACAAGGACGGTGAGGAAAAGGAATAAGGAGGTCGTTTGAAGTGCTGATGGAGCTGAAAGTTAAACACAGCGGCACAAAGTTCTTTGAGCACTTTGGCCTGGAAGCGATTCATTTGGATGCAGCTGATCCACTGAAGGCATTTGTCAGATTGACTTGAGGTTTCTGGTGAAGTTTTCCAGAATCATTCTCGTTTTCCAAGTGATTTTTACGAGGTTGGTTGAAAATTGTAGCGGAGAATGCAGTGACCGGGCAGCTTTACCTTGGGATGAGTCGCACTGCTAACACATGCCTTGTGAGCTAACAGGAAGCTCCAGCAGTGGTTTGAAGGCCTCGTTCCCTCAGGTTGTGTAGACTTGGTACTACCTACATGCTCATCTGCTATTCCATTTCAAACAATAATAATAATAATAATAATAATAATAATAATAATAATAATAATAATAATAATAATAATAATAATAATAATAATAATGATAATAACAATATAATCATAATGGAAACAGCTGTCAGGAAACATCGTTTATTGGGTTCTTTGGCTGTTGTGTTGTTGGGTTGCACGGTTGTTGAAATATTTGTGTGTCAGATTGTTGGGTAATTGTATTTTTGTTGATGTTTAGTTGTTTGGATGTTGTGTTGTTTGTTTGCTGGTTAGTTGGTTTGTTGATTTGTCATGTTGTTGTGTTTGGATGTTGGGCAGTTGGGCTGTTGGTTTGTTGTGTCGTTTGATTGTTGTGTTGTTGATTTGTTGTGTTGTTTGGTTGTTGTGTTGTTGATGAGATGAGATTAAATTAAATGACTTTAATGATCTCATGATTGTGAATTGTTGTATTGTCGTGTTGTGTTGTTGTGTTGTATTGCTATATTGATGTGTTGTTGTATTGTATGGTTATGGTATTGTTGTTTTGTTGTGTTGTTTTGTAGCTGTATTGTTGTGTTTTTCTATTGTGTTGCTATATTGTTGTGTTGTTGTATTGTTATATTGCTGTGTTGTTGTATTGTTGTGTTGTTGTGTTTTGTTGGTGCATTGTTGTGTTGTTGCATTGTTGTCTTGTGTTGCTGTATTGTTGTGCTGTTGTATTGCTGTATTGTTGCTCCTGATCATGCAGAGGTTGTTAATGTCCAGTGCCTGCAGAGGGCTCAGTGGTTGTAATATCAATGAAGGGGTGGGGATGGGGGGGGGGGTCCCCCAAGGCTTGCAGCACGTGCCCGGTGCCGAGCGTGTACGTGACCTCCCTGAAGGCCTCAGTCCTCTGGGCTCGAGTCCCCAGAAGCTCCACAGAAGCTCCACAGAAGCTCCACAGAAGCTCCACAGAAGCTCCACGTGATCCAGCCTGAGTGAGCCGGTGGTCCTCCTTCCCACATTCACCTCAGCCGTCACTGTCTTTGAGACACACAGGGAGAGAATACAAGCTCACATAGGAATACATATATATATATATATATATATATATATATATTGAAAGAGAAGACGTCCGCCTCTGATATCAATGCTGTCAAGGTCAAGACCAAGTCTGAGCCGGACTAGTTGTTAATGAGCTGCAGCGTCCATTCGTTCATTCATCCATTCATCCACACATTCACTCCCTCATCCATTCATTCCTTCATCTTTACCACCTATCCTGCGCTCAGGTTTGCAGATGAGCAAGATTCTTGTTTCACCCTGGATGTTTCCATTGAGATGAATGACCATTCACCCTCTCATTCACTTGCTGTGAGGTGGAAGCTGGAACTTTAAGATAGGAGTTCCTCCAATGTTCGTTCCTGTTCTGCGGCCATCTTTGCTGAATGGCTCCCAGGCGCTTCCTGGACAGCCATTGGCCGAGATGGAATTGGATCGAGGTGTGCGCTTCAGGATCCGCTCAGATCTCTGGATCTCAGATTGCTCAACCAACAAACATTGCTTTACCGTCACGCGCTCCCCCTCCCCCCGTTTTCACAGCCAACCTCCAGGATCTGCAGGTCGCTTTCATCGCGCGTCGCCATCAACGGTGTGGCGGCAAAGCGGAAACAACCCCTGAATTTTCGCCAGGTGGGAAACGTCGAGTTCGAGCGTGAGTTTGCATGAAAGCGGCGGCGGCGGATCTGACGGATGCCGTAAGCCCGTCCAGGGGCGCCCGGGCGGAGACGCCCAGAAGACACGCGGGGAATATTAGAGAATGATTGATCCACGCGGCCAGGGAACAGAGGCGGGCGCAAAGAATGTTAAAGACCCCTTATCTCGCTCCCTTCCTTTGAAATATGGTTTGCAATCCTCCGCTCATCCCCTCTTTTTCCTTCGAGAACCTATAGATTACATCGGGGCGCCGCCAGCCAGCCGCCCGCCCGGCTCTCCCAGGGAGAAACATGATGCGGCACACACACACACACACACACACACACACACACACACGCAACACGCCGTCGATCTGTCCAATCCGGTTGATGAACATGGAGATGCAAATAAATACATCCCAGGGCTTTTCCCTCGCAGAGCTCCAATCGGATTTCTTTGTTGGTTTGTTCGTTGGATTGAGAAGGTTTCCGGTGAAGCACCTGCAAGCAAAAAAGACGGATGTTTCTTCCTCTACGGCGCCGTTGGCCTCTCAACGATTGTTGATAAGTTCACGACTCGAGTGAGAGAGCGGCGTCCGAGTGCCGCCGAGGCCACGGTGATCCGTCTCTGCTCCGGGAGGAAATCACGGCGCTCAGGGTCAGACGCCGACAGCGGCCTGATCTGACAGAGTCATGTGATGTATCGTCCCAGCTCGGGGAGGTGCAATTGAATCCGCAGCAGGAATTACACGGATCCCGGGATTGATTGTGCCGCTGGCGCCGCCGCGGAAGAGAGATCGCAGAGTGGTTGTGAATCCAGCCGGTCTGTTTCTACAGTTCATTTACTTTGATTTTTTTAAAAATTATTGTTTCTCTGTTCATGAGTGACCTTCAAATTTCCCAACGTGTGATCGCTGTGGAAGGGAAGCCCCCGCGGCCGCCACGGAAAGCAAAACATCACTAGCCACGCAAACTGTCCCAAACTAGCAACCCTTACTGTCCCTAATTAGCTACGCCCAGAGTTTATGACTAGCCACGCCAACTGTCCCCAACACCCACTTCCCCCCAACGAGCCATGCCAACTTTACATGAATAGCCTCAGCCAACTGCACCCAAATTGTCGTGCTCTGTTTCTAAAGTTCATTTATTTAGATTTTTTTGAAATCATTATTATTTCCCTGTTCACGAGTGACCTTCAAATTTCCCAGCGTGTGATCGCTGCGGAAGGGAAGCCCCCGCAGCCGCTGCGGAAAGCAAAACCCTGTTCCTAGAAAAGACATGGGGAGCCCGGGCTACGTTGACTGATGGCGAAGAAAAAACGGGGACTTACTTTGAAAGTGTGTGTGTGTGTATGTGTGTGTCCTGAGGCCAGGCTGGTAAATACCCATTACCGTCGCTGAGCTGTTTGACCCGAGGAGTGACGGCAGATTAAAAGGGTTCGTCGTAGCTCGTCGAGATACGCGGTGCCGTTTGAATAGGACGATGGAATATTGACCCGGATGAGAATGTGTGTCAGATATCATTGCTTTTTAGCCGAGCTGAAATGCTAAAGTGGAATAAAAAAGCACCCTCCGGGGGTCTAGGGCCCGCGTTGCTGGACGAATCCTCACAGGCGCCGATGAAGAGAGCGGCTTGGCCTGTTTCTCCATGACCTTTATGACCTCTGGCTGATCTCCTCCCGATACCGTACTCGCCGGTGATCGATAACTAATCAGGGAACTTTCCCCGGCCGCCCAAAGTGTTTGCTAAGCAAGCAGTCACTTTTGCAAATCACCCTGTTATTTGCTGTCATGTGACCGCCGACAGGGGACGTGCTGTGCCACTGTGACCGTGGTTACCGATGTTGGAAATGCTAACCCGCTACTTCAGCAGATTTCTTTACGATGGCTGAAAGACGTTTAACGACCGATGAGGGATCGCATGCCGCATGATGGGTTAGACCAGCTGAGGGCACTTGAACACATCACCAGAGCGGCCACGTCCACTAGCTATCTGCTTTGTCCTCCATTACTGTTGTCCTGTTTGGTTGGGGTGTCTGTCCCCAGCTAGCCACGGCCACTGTCTGTGATTTGCCACATCTACTGTCCCCAACGAGCACCCCTAACTGTCCCCGACTAGCCATGCCTGGAGTTTATGACTAGCCACGCCAACTGTCCCAAGCTGGCAATGCCCACAGCCATGCCAACTTTTCATGAATAGCCATGTCAACTGCAGCCAAATAGCCGCAATCACTGTCCCCAACTAGCCAAATTCACTGTTCATCACTGGCCACAGCAACTGCCACCAACTAGCTACGCCAACTTTTCATGATTAGCTATGCCAACTGCACCCAAATTGTCGTGTCCACGATCCCCAACTAGCCACACCCACTGTTCATCACTCGCCATGCCAACTGTCACCAACTAGCCTCACCCACTGTTCATTACAAGCTGCACTGACACCAACTAGCATGCCAACTGTTCATTATTAGCCATGATAACCGTCACCAAGTAGCCACTCTCCCTGTTCTTTTCCAGCCACATCAACTTTCACCAACTAGTCACGCCAACTGTTCATGACTCATGACAACTCATGACTCATGACAACTGTCACCATCTAGTCAGGCAAACTTTCCTCAACTCGCAGCGCCCCCTGCTCCCCCACTACCTATACCAACTTTTCATGAATAGCCATGCTCACTGCACCCAAATTGTCTTGCCAACTCTCCCCAACTAGCCACGCCAACTGTTCATTACTAGCTAAGCCATCTGTTACCAAGTATCCACACCAACTTTACATGACTAGCCATGACAACTGTCACCAACTAACAATCCTTACTGTCCCCAACTTGCCCCGTCCAGAGTTTATGACTAGCCATGCCAACTGTCCCCAACTAGCCACGCCAACTTTTCATGAGTAGCCAGGCCAACTGTAACCAAATTGTCGAGCACATTTTATCCAACTTGCCACGCTCACTGTTCGTCACTAGCCATGCCAACTGTCCTCAACTAACCATGTCAACTGTTCATTACTAGCCACGCCAACTGTACCAAACTAGCCATGGCCACTGTCCCAAACTAGCCACTCCCACTGTTCCTTACTAGCCATGCCCCTTGTACATTGGTATTTATGCAGGCTGTCCACAACCAGCCATGCCGGCTATCCTCAAGTAGCCAAGCCCACTGTTTCCAACTAGCACTTATCAATTCTGGGTCAAAGTCTCGGCATGAGCGATGTTCATAGACTTCACAGTTTTCCTTCCACGTGGCGCCTGTGAAAAACCCTCCGGGGGTCTCCCCATCTTCGATGAGCAGTAACGAGCCTCTCATAATCACAAGCATCTCCCCGGCTTCTTGGCGGCGGAATCCGGAGAGACGCGGCGACGAAGTCTGCCATCAGAGGAGCGGTGAGGGAGCGGATGTTCTGTCACTCACATTTTGTAGGGGTTGAGCAGCCGATGACAGTCGGCTCTGTGATCCTGCGGTGGGGGGGTGCTAGGTTCAGGAGCTCCGGCGCTGACGTTGGGCTCAAAACGTCATGTTCCTCCAAAGGAAATTGGAGAAAAGGGCCTCCGTGCGCTTTTTCTGGCTTTCACTTCTGATAAGTTAATGGCTGAAATGAAATATATATACTGATATAAGTGCACGCCGGAGCAGTAGTTTGCGTTTCCTTCTCGCTGTAAGAAGGTCCCTGGTTGCATTCCATGTTCTCCCTGTGTCTGCGTGGGGTTCCTACCGTTTCTCCAGGTTCCTCCCACATACAGCATAGCATTAAAAGTTGACCAAACTCTCTGTCTCACTCCAAATCACTGCATCCATTCAGTTCTCCATCCTTGCTGTCACTTCTGAGCCACTCCGCCAACTCCAGATCAGTTCGTAGCTTCATCTAGCTTTTATCCCGCCATTAGCTTTCTTTGTTTACGTCATTGCAGTTCGAGCATCCTCCACTTTTCGCCAGTCCTTCACAAGTTTCTTGCTCACTCCAAACTTTCCTTCTGCTGCTCAATGACCGTTTTTGGCTGCATATTTCACTCCTTGCAGCTTGTAATCTGCAGAATGAGATTTTCTTTTTGGGGGCGTTTGTGTTCAGTCTTTTTCCATTGTCTTTATAAGTTGGTGTTTAAATGTTAAATAGGTGATAGGGCTAGCAGATACTGGCACAAAAGCCTAGAGCGCACTCTAGCGGCTATCACTGTGAAAATAACGAAAATGTATTTATTGACGTATTTATTTTCATATATAAGTCACACCTGAGTATAAGTCGCAGGAGCAGCCGAACCATGTGAAAAAGTACGACTTATAATCTTTAAATATATATGTACATATATATATATATTCTAAATTAATTACGGGTTCTAAATGTACATACATTTGCAAACATGTAAATGACAGTGAATGAATGGTATTCTTCATATGTGGTCCTGTGATTGGCAGCTGAGTGGTCCACGTTAAGCCCCGCCTTCGTCTGGATGTCTGCCACGATCGGCTCCGGCAGGTCCAATTCATTCAAACCTGTAGAGTTCATTGATATTTTGATTTAAAGGTTGTTGACAACTTGATTTAAATTCTACTGTGTACTGCAAAATACACATTGTTTTTGCAGTACAGCAGTCGTAGTAGTACTTCACATCTGTTGCATGTGAAGATTCTACTTCCTGACCGGTATCGAGCTATCCGACCAGCCGACTGTCAATGTCCCACATCTCTGGGTCCGTTTGTGGTGAAGCACAGAAATCCCTACAAATGGGTTTGGTTATTGTGACCTGGCAGAAATGACTTGGTGATGTTGGGTGATTTAAATCTACCGTGGCGTTAAAGCGTCACGGGAGGCCCTCGCGGCCGAAACCTCTTTAAATATTTACGGGACAAAGCGCGGGCGGCTCCTTATTGACTCTGCCCATCGATTCGTCTTTATAAGTTTCAAGCGGGAGCGGCGCTCTGGGCGGGAGCTGAGGAGGGGGAGTAGCAACGCCGCCACGCTTCCTGTTTCCCACCGCAGACCAGAAAAGACAGCGTGGATTTACCTTGAAAGAGGAGGAACTGATGCAAAAGTACTGCACGTACTGCAGCACTTGGAGAGACTGGATCTTCACTCCATCTACAATCTATCTATCTATCTATCTATCTATCTATCTATCTATCTATCTATCTATCTATCTATCTATCTATCTATCTATCTATCTATCTATCTATCTATCTATCCGTCCCTCCCTCCATCCATCTATCTATCTATCTATCTATCTATCTATCTATCTATCTATCTATCTATCTATCTATCTATCTATCTATCTATCTATCTATCTATCTATCTATCTATCTATCTATCTATCTATCTATCTATCTATCTATCTATCTATCTATCCTTCCATCCATCCATCTATCTATCCTTCCATCCATCCATCCATCCATCCATCCATCCATCCATCAGATCGATAGATAGATAGATAGATAGATAGATAGATAGATAGATAGATAGATAGATAGATAGATAGATAGATAGATAGATAGATAGATAGATAGATAGATAGACAGATAGATAATCTATATGTGTGTCTATACATGTATATGTGTATATTTATACACACACACGGTCAGATAGATAGATAGATGGATGGGCAGATAGATGGATGGATGGAGAGATAGATAGATAGATAGATAGATAGATAGATAGATAGATAGATAGATAGATAGATAGATAGATAGATAGATAGATAGATAGATACTTAGGGTATAGATCACCTGTAGGTGTGTCCTCCTGACCCCTCAGTGATGTTTCTCTGTTTCTGCGGAGCATTGGCGCCGCCATCGCAGCCCGTCACTCCTTATCAAACTAAATCGGGGCGACTTTAAGCTCCGACTCTCCTCAATCGGTTTGAGCCCCCTCTTTTTTTTTCCTTCCTGATAGCAGTTCGGCGTCACTCGCTCCATTTATCAGGAGCTCTTTACCAAACTGCTGCACCTCCATAAATTATTCTGTCAGATTCCTCGCCTTTGGATCTCGGCTCTTTCTTCTCCCTCCGTTAGAAATCTCTCTCTCTCTTCTACTCGCTGGAGTCCTCTCATTTTCCGGATTTGCACAAGCCCTTGCGGTTTTCACGGTCGCAACGTTAGCGGCAAACACCCCGTGATGTTTCGGAAGTGTTTGTGTGGGCCAATAAGAGGAGGCGGAGGCGGTCTGGAGAAAAAAATAAATAAAATTTAAAAAGGCGATAATACCTGTGTGTAATTGCGAGCAGAGACAGTCACCCGGCACTGGATGCCGTTTTGCATCGACCTGGCGTGGAAAGCTATTGGCAGACACATTACTTCTGACTTTCTTTCTCTCAATCAATTCGCTGTGAAAAAAAACAAAAAAAAAAACAACAGAAAAAACAGCCAATCTGGAGCTCAGCGGCGGCCCGCCGCCACGCCTGATTGATGAGCGCCGGCCCGGGATTGTGCATATCCAAGCAACCCTCGCTTGATGTGTCCTCAAATTCCATCGGGTGGAAAATGTGGATGGAGCGACGCCGCCGCGAGCCTGGCACCGCTAACTTTGGGGCAGATTGCGGGCGAGTTGAATTGATACTCGGCGGAGGGGAAGTGACAGTTCATCTGAAGGCGGGGGGGGCATGGGGGGGGGATCTATATGGAGGCGGCGCCGCAAAGCAGAGCTGCGAAATAAAGCAACCCGGACGGAATAATTGGAAACTGGCCCACGTGTTGAATTCCTAATTAATTTTCGGTTATAAAAATCCCCTCGCGCGCCGAGTCGCCGGAGCCCAACCGGATGTTTCCCATCCCGACAGCCGACGCGTGCCCTTTCCCTCCGCTGCCATCTTCCCTCCGAACGAGGTCAGCGGTCACTTGCAGCCCGAGAAGAAGATGGAGAACAAGGTGGGCGATGGAGTTAAAGCCTCACACAAAGACGGCAGAGCGTCCCGGCAGCAAGGAGGTTGTCGGTTCGATTCCAGCAGGGATCGGGTTCCCGCACGCGTATTGAGCAGTTTTCGCTAATGAATGAATGATTGAATGATTGAATGCTAATACTAAAGAGGAGTGTGTCGGCTGAAGCAGGTCACCTCCCCTCCGCTGCAACGTCCTATCATGAAAAAGACGGCCAGCAGGATGGATGGATGAAAAAGGACCTGTTGAGCTGCACTGTGTTCTTGCCGAAACCTTCTTTTTATGGCGACTGGACTTGAGATTCTTCACCTACAGTCGTTTCATCCCAGAGGCTTCTTCACTTCTGGATGACTGAAATCCTCCACAAACTGAATGGTTGTGTGCTTTTATATGACTGTGAATGGTTGTACATCTCCATGAAGTGTCTGTGGAGGTTCTCAGTTGCCCAGGTCATGGAGAATTCTTGCCCAAATCTTCTTGTGGTGGCAACTTGACTTGAATTTAATCACTTGAAGACGTGTCAGCCCCTCATCCTAGAGGCTTCTTCAGCTCTAATGACGTGTGGGGAGTTTCTGAAGATACCTGCCAGGGTTGTAGTCGGGTCCAGGTGATTGTGGCTTGTTAGGTAAATGGAAGACTTGATCTGCAGAAACTAGCTCTAAGAGGGTTGTTATGCTAATGGCGTTGTCGTTCGTTGGGGTCAAAGGAGCAACTTTTTTGGGATTTACCTGGACTGGAATGTGAGAAGGTGAAGACAGAAAAAGGAGTGATACCTGTTGAATCTCATGGACTGAGGCTCGGGTGGAAGTTCTGCTGGTGGATCTTTCCTGGTTGTTTGGAGGGTGCAGAAGGTCCTGGTCCGTGTGCGCGAATCCGTCTTGGTATTAATCCGAGTACGGGGTTATACGTTTGTGAGAGGTTTCAAGGTTTGCGGAAGACTGTCGACGTCAGCACGGAAACAGCCGCTGGCCTCGATGGGCCGATGCCTGAGATCGATGCGTTTAAAGCCAAATCCAACCGACGAACGACGATCATCCTGAATGAAAAAACAAACCAAAAAAAGGTTGAAATAGAAGCGTGAGGGGACATCTCAATCCTCCTCCAGCGTGATGCAATCGGGAAAGAAAACAGAACAAAACAAAACAAAATGTGACATTTTGTTCCCAGAAGAAGCGTCTGAGGGAGACGCCGTGGACTTCTAAGCATCGCGTGTCGCCGATGCATGAGACTCCTACCTACCTTTGGTACAGTCGGCGGTTCTCCGGCGCAGGAATTTAAAATGCAAATAGCCCTTTAATGTCATGGACTGTCTGCGGCGGGAACACACTCCGAGACGTTAAGTGGTCCCTGTTTTCCCCGAAAACAACACTAATTTACAGACCCCGCCGCTTTTCCGAGGAGACGAGACGCCGCCGGGTGACATTTAACATGCATAATTAAAGAGACGCTTCTGCTATGAGGCGCCGCCGTCGAATGGAAATGGCGGAGATCCCGAGCTTTTATTAAACTAACGAACCGCTACGACCCACAGCCGGACGTGTGCAGGTGTTTCGCATCGTGTTCGTCGTCCCAAAACAATCCAGGCCTTCTCACCGCGGCGACAGCGAGACGTCTGATTAGCATGGCTGCGTCGTCCCGTCCCTTTTGTTTTTCACCAATTACCCGGCACCTGCAATGATAATTATTACAATAACAATGTTAATTATGAGCGTCGGCGGAGCGGCGCAGCGGTTAGCGCTCTGGCCTCGCAGCCAGGAGGTTCCCGGTTGGATTCCCGCAGACGGGCTCCCCAGAAATTGTCCAATCGTGCGGATGAGGGAGTGAATGTTGCTAAGAGACATAAAAATGAAGGGTTGAATGGATTCACGTCTCCATGTGACGTGGATGAGAGGATGAACGCTCGTTCTCACTCCCGCAGCCATGCGAACGCCGGAGCGTCAGTTAGCATCAAATACCAGCGCGTTAGCAACCCTTTCTTCTTATTTTTCTGCGAACCTGGAACGTCACGTCCACATCAGGACCTGTATCTCCATCTCAACCTGAATTAAAGAGGAGTTTGCATTTTCCACATCGTTCTGTTATGAATGACAAATGGCGTTCCTGCACTCTCCATTCACACCTGAGGGAGTGAATGGTCATTTGCCTCGACATGACATCTGAATGAAGGAATGAATGGTTTTATGTCTCTCTCTGGAGAAAAAAGAAAAACTCGCACGTCCGCCGCCCAGTTGGGGACGGGTGCCGGATCGAGAGTATTGACTAAATAAAGGTTTGAAAAAGTCAGCACAGCAAGGGTGCTCCAAAAATAAAGAACTGATTTATTATAAATTACTTTAATTTATTTTACATCGAGGAAAGAAAATGTATGATAGCATTTTTTATTTATTTATTTTTTTTTTTAAATTGCACCCCTTGTTAGTTTTTTTTTTTTTTACACATTTTTAAATTTCTTCTATGTGGAGTAAAGAAAAAAATATTATAGCATTTTTCATTTATTTATTTATTTATTTATTTATTTTCCAATTGTGCCATTTGTTAGATATATGATTTCATTTTAGTTTTAAGTTTAAGATAATGTAAAAATGTTCCAAAAAAGTCCCAAAAAAAATAAAAAATAAAAAATAAAAAGATTACACAGTAAGATGTTTGTAAATCATATTTTGGTAAGCATCTGAAGAAGAGCGGATTTTTGCTCGAAACGTCATGCTATGATAAATTTTCTTTACTCTATGTCAAATAATTAAATCATTACATAAAATAATACATTTTTGGAGCTCTCCCGATGTGCGGATTTTTTCAAACCTTTATAAATCGGACATGAACGAGGGAGTGAATGGCTGTTTGTCTAAATATGATGCATGAATGTTGCCTAAGATGCACGTCATCCGTCATGGAAAACCCGAAGCACCACGTCCTCCTCACAGTGGATGGATGGCGGAGCAGCTTCTCCAGGAGACCGTTCCAGCGCCGCTGTCCAACGCAAAGACACAGGAAAGATACAACAGTTGCTGCGCCACTTATTTATTATTTATCCCTGTATATTGGTAAATGTGTACAGACATTTTTTTTGTCAGATTATACTTTAACACTTTAGAGTTTATTCTATTTTACATTATTTATATTTTTATTTTTAGCTTGTCCTTGCATGTCTTGCTGCTGCTGCGAAACAATTTCCCAACCATGGTATCGTTAAAGTGCGTCTCGTCTCGTTCTCATCGTGAATGAATGAATGAATGAATGACCGGCTTTATATACGGAGGCGAAGGTTGCAGCTACGATGAGACGCAAAGGTGTAATTAACGTCATCATGGGGAGACAGCGGTGCCCTGAATCCATTTTGTATTCGCCGTGGCGAGTCCAACACCTCCCCCCAGCACGGCTCCTCCTGGGGAAAAGTCCAGCCGTTTCGTGCGACGGCGGCTCGAATACCTGCTGCTCCTGCAGGCGCGCGCTGAGCGGCGTGCAGGTAATGCACAAGTCTGAATAAATCCTCCTTTTTTGGAGCAGAAACAGCGATTTAGCAGGAAACCCTCCTAATGTGACTCCAGGGCCGTAACGGAGGAGGACATGTTTGCGTTGCTGTTAAGATATCGGACACGAGGGATTATGTTGTTTTTTTTTTTTCTTCCCCCCGCGCCTGGAGCCCAGCCACGCTACCGCCGCCGGAGCCTCTCCGCACGAGGAGCCTCGCGTTCTACCTGTTATCTGGGATTAGCTGTGTTAGCACGTCGGCCGCTCCGCCGCCACAAGCCCCCCGCCAAGTATCACGCACGGACAGCGGGGCCGGCAGATGCTCCTGCTAACTGCTGGAGGAGCGGCTAGGGATCTCAGATGCAGAATTCAACCTTCGGAAAAATCACAATTCAGTAAATTATTGCCGTAAAACACCACGCACAGACTGGTCATTTATTCATCATGTCTACACCTGCTGCTTTTTTTTTTGCACTTCTAGTTCGATGCAAAACTGCATTTCGTCGCCCTGCGCTAGCGTGTGTGTGATGAAAGTGAAGTTGAGTTTAAACTCATCTGATGCAAAAGGAGCTGAGTGAGAACTTGAGATCCAAACCGTGAACACACGAGATCGGACGGGGATCCGAACCCAGGCGCCGCGAGGAGCGACGCCGGCCTCCGGCGTACCCCAGATAAGAGCTAGAAAGCGAAAAAAAAAAACTCATGGTGGATTTTTGGTCCTCGGCAGCGACGCGGCTTGGGCGGAGGATCAAAGGTCACTCATAGATGGCGGCGAGGCGGGCTAGAGGTGAAGAAGAAGAAGAAGAAGAAGAAGAAGAAGAAGAAGAAGAAGAAGAAGAAGAAGAAGAAGAAGAAGAAGAAGAAGAGGAAGAGGAAGAGTTTAAAAAGAAGAAGAAGAGGAAGAAGAAGAAGAAGAAGTGAAGGAGAGGATCGGAGGCGTTAATCACCGGGCCGCCCTCAGGGATCAATCTGCAGAGGCAAGGTCTTCTGAAAGAGAGAGGGAAAGGAGGGCGGTGCAGTGTGTGTGTGTGTGTGTGTGTGTGTGTGTGTGTGTGTGTGTGTGCGCGTGCGGGGGTGCGGGTGTGTGTGTGTGTGCGCGCGCGTGTG
>CAAKHD010013598.1:361907-372451 GCA_901007705.1 Fistularia tabacaria | reverse complement strand
GCCCCGCTACTTGGTTCAGAGTCCGATAACCGTCCGACAGGCCCTAAGAGGACAAAACAGGTTGGAGCGTCCTGGAAGATGCTGTATGGGGTTCCCTACGTATTCTATCAACAGTCTCATCGAGGGTGCAGTTAAAGTCTCCACCTACAATGATATTGTCCTGTTGGTAAGTGGAAAGTTCATCCTTGAGAGTTTGGAACATATTCACTCTCTCCATGCTGACAGTCGGGGCGTAAACATTTACAAAGCAAAGGACAGAATCCGCTATCGAGACCCGTACAATCAACAAGCAGCCCTTCGCTGCCTCAGCGGAGGACAGAAAAACTGTGTTGGTTGAAGCCTTAAGGAGGATGGCTACACCCACACTTTTTGTGGTACCATGGCTGAGATAAAGGGGTCCGTCCCACCATAAACCCCAATCCACCTCGTCCTTCTCAGCGGTGTGCGTTTCTTGTAGAAAAAGCACATCTAGCTGTTTCCGGGAGCAGATGTCAGAGATCAGAGCTCTCTTATCACTGTCTCTCCTGCCGTTAATGTTTAAGGAGCCTACCCTAAGGAATGACATGGGGGGAAGAACACCAGGTCGAGAGACAGGACACGATACACAATAAGGTGATTCGAAACCCAGGAGTGGCACATGGTCACTTACTGTTTTTTCCTCACAGTTTTACCTTTCATCTTTCTCAAAAGTGTCACCTATCTCTGCAAACGATACCTTTTCCTTTCATCCAAAGGATGCACATCTTTCAGTTTGTTAATGGCACTGACCGATTTGATAAATTTGTCAGTGTCACCGAAATAGTCCGAGATATCAACCTTCTTATAAAAAGTATCATCAAGGAACTCGTTAATGTCTTCCAAGGAGTAGAGATCATCCTGTGCCTTGGTGCTTGCGCTAGCTGAAAAAGTGTCTGGCTCTGACTCGGATTCCATTTTCTCGCCCTCACCAAGCTGGCTCCCTGTCTCACCTGTTTCCGCCGTAGTGGCGCCACATTTACAACCTGAAGAGCTTGGGCGCTCGCCTGACCCTGCCGTCACCACAGAGGAAGCAGCCGTAATTACTGCTGCAACCTGCTCCCCGACGGGAACTGGGGCAGGCAATGCATGCCCACCCTTTGCCGAGTCCTTATCAAAAGGCAAAGTGGTCTGGTTCAGTGGCATAGAACCGCCAGGCACATCCTAACCTGGTGTTGATACATCAGCAGTCACCGCCCCCACAGGCACAGCCGCCCTGGGCACAGTCGGCGCGGCCGAAGCCGACGCACCGGCGGGCGGTGCAGCGAGAGAGGCGTCTGCGGCGGAAGCCCGCATTATCACCGTCCTACCATCAATAACCGGATCGACCTCCTGTGCGGACAAGCAACCCTTTTTGTGGCCCACATCCCCACATTCGAAGCATTTAATTTGCCCTGAACTGGCATACACCATGTATGAGGCATCACTGTACTTCACCCTGAATGAAACCTCCAGGGTTTGTGACGGCGCCTCCAAAAACATGAACACCTGCCGTCACAATGACTCTACATGCCTCAGCCGAGGGTCCTTGCTCCCCAGGCTTACAGTTTTGAAGCCACTGGCCACCTTTTTTCCGAACCTTTTAAGTTCATTCTCTAACAGTCCGTTCGGAATGAACGTCGAGGGCACGGACAGGGGGGACACCTGCACGAAGGTATCGCCGATGACTACGCCATTAGCAATGAGCTGCTGAACCAGCGCCTCCGACGTCAGGAAGGCAACCACAGCTCGGTTCATTCGTGATGCGTATGTCAGATTGTCGTGCTCGCTGACTGCAAGCAAGATACTCTCCACAGACACCGTGCTGTCGGGGGGGATTATCCGTACCCCATGCTGGAGGGACGGAGGGGAGGGCTCGGAGGACGTCATCTCCAGTTAGCCAGCACCGGCCAAAAACTCAAAAAAGAACAATCAAACAATCACAAATACAGACAGAAAAACTACCAACAGAACGGAAACTAAAATAAAGTGCATATATGGGTAAAAGGGGAGTGGAAAAATGGCCGAAATGTCCCAAAAAGAAACTTTCAATTACCGCTTCCCTCTCGCACACCCGCACCGAGGAAGAAGAAGAGTATTGAGTTTAAATTTAACGAGAACACAGAGATACTCTGTACAGCTCAGTGGCAGGGGATCAACTTTGAATGAAAAAGTCATCTCTTCATGGCTGTTTACAGAACACAAAAATGCCTCCTATCGCCCAGATAGAAATGAATTCCCCCAAGTTGCCAGTTAATGAAAATAAATCAAATTCCAGAGTCTTAAACAGTGCTTTTATGACCGTCACTGGACTCTCATCCCCTTCATCGCAGGCCTTCCTTTTTCGAGTCAGCCAAATAGCCAATTTGGCTGAGCCCGACAAAAAGTTCAGCATAAGAGATACCTTCATATTGGTCTTTGAATAATTTGGACCAAAAATAAATCAGTACAAAATAAAGGTAACCCCCAAACCTAAAAATAAACCCTGGAAGAAACCAAACAATGACAGCATCCTGGGGCATTCGACAAACAAATGAGGCAAAGTTTCAGGGTGCGAACAAAATAAACAGGCCCCTGTCACCTCTGGCTCAAAATGTGCCCTGTATGTGTTGGTGGCTATGGTGCCGTGCACAATCCTCCACTGGAGGTCACCTGCCTGCTTGTCCAGTTGTGGCTTATACAGGGCTCGCCAACTCTTCTTTGAAGAGATGTTCGGTCCAAAGAAATCGTGCCACTTTGATTCCCTCACTTGTGGCGTAAAAGAATAAGAATAAGAATAAGAATAAGAATAAGAATAAGAATAAGAATAAGAATAAGAATAAGAATAAGAATAAGAATAAGAATAAGAATAAGAATAAGAATAAGAATAAGAATAAGAATAAGAATAAGAATAAGAATAAGAATAAAATAATATTGGTATGAGAATGCCGGTACTTAAATTAATACAAAATGATCTTATGCTCTGAATGGAAAATTAACCCCTCTTAAAAGGTCAAAAAACTGATTATCTGTCTGATCCAAAAGGGATCCGATTGTGTTTATTTATCTTAAGTTGCAGAATTTTCTCAGTACATTGAAAACACCCATAACTGACTCTTCTACAGCATATAAGAAATGCCTTTCTTGTCACAATACAGTTATACATAGAGCACAACAACAGTGAAATTTGACCACTGCATTTAACCCATCATGAACGAACCATGAGCAGAAGGCAGCTAAGGAACAGTAGTAGTTAGGGGTTCAGTGTCTTGCTCAACAATACTTCATCAGGCTGGGAATCAAACCAGGAATGTTGGGTTCCAAGGACGACTACTCTAGCCCCCTGCGCCACGCCGCCCACATACAGGAGCCAGACTAATAGAATAAAAGTCCAAGGTCTTAGATAAAAACAGTCCTTACAAAAATAGTAAACAAACAAGAAATCTACTAAACCAGCTAATCAATCTACGCAAGATTGCAAAAAATCTGCAACTATGAGAAATTACCTCCTTAACCCACAATGAATCATGTCCCTTGTGAGATCCCTGGAAGATTAACCTGAAGGCTTTGCACTGCTGTTGTTTTGTTGTTCCTGTTTTTATTTTTTAAAAAAAGCAGTTTTTTTTTACTCTCAGTTTTATTTACAATGCCTGAAAAAAGTCCCTTCGTCTCCAGGATGAGTGAAGCATCTACATGCTACCCGCTGGTCTGACTGATGCTTGGTTAAGTGGAGGGGGCATAATTTGTACAAAGCTTTTAAATTCCTGTGTATGTGGTATGTGGAAGGCAATTAGTTAAAAGATCAGTCATTCCAATCTGGAAAAAAAATTATATTCAAGCATGCTAAACTATTATTACAGAAGAAAAAAAAACAGTTATATTTAGCACAATGATTCTATTTTCAATCACAAAATGTCCTTACCATACAAATATTATTTTTTTTCAAGCTTGTATTGTCTGTTAACAGTATATGATCCTCTGGAGGCCATATTTATATGTGGTATTAACCTTGTTCTAAGTTATAGGTTGTAGGTTTTATTGACAATATGACAAGGGCAACAGTGACATTTCTGATTACTTACCAAAGACAAAGTCTTTTATGCTTATCTTCTCCTCTGACTCAAGTACTGCACGGTCATCCCTCACTCATAACTGATACAGATTTGAATATCCAAGTCACTGTATTACTTGAATGAAAATCAACTTGAGAATCCTGAGCTATCATAGAAATGGTAGTGAGGCTTATGACATATGGGGGGACCAGGCATTGGGGATGGGAATCAAGAACCAGTTCCAGTCTTGGGACCTCTTCTAAGTTGGCTGATCCATTGCTTCAAAGCAACTCCTCAGATAGTTGCCAGTGTCTGCATTGCAAAAGAATACAGTTGGTACTGTGGTCAACAAAAATGCATCACTGTGGAGAGAACTCTTGGTCTAGGAGTGCTGGTTCGGATGTCTTTAAAAAGAACCATACACTCAAAGGGTGGAAACATCATATATCAACAAAGGTATTATAATCAACACAACTTTGCGTGAAAATTTACAATCATGATGAATGGTTCCTTACCAAAGTAATTATTCCATCTATGAAAGTTATGTGTCATATAAACTGGTTTATGAGAAAAAACAAAATAAACAAGATGATATGTAAATCAATAAAATATCATCAACCAATTGAATTTTGAATAACAGTGTGATTCTGCATAATTAATAATGTTGGTTTGTCACCATGTGGTTACATTGAGGCAGGAACAGGACATTTCACCCTCAGTAAACAAGGTGACAGAGGCAGAGGCATCTGCTGTTGAAAGGCAGGTAGTGGACAAGACTGGAAAGAGTTAAGACTCGGCTGTGGTTTATCTCCATGGGGGACTTTGGGGCAATACAGTTAGACTGGAATGAGAATGTGTATGATTCTGAACAGGGGCTGGCACAACTGTTATTCGCTACACTCAGTGGTGTTATTCCTCCCCAGCACCCTATTAAAACTGCTCTCAACACATGGAATTGGCCTCGACCAGGGTAGACAAGCTACTCCCTAGAGCCTAACTGACGCTCAGATCCAAACCACACAACCTCACAGTACACAAACGCTGTTCTGGAAGAATTCCACTTCTTGCAGATGTTGGAAAATCAAAAGATGTCCAACATGGACAATCGGAGAATTTTAGTTTCTGACATGATGATGACACATTGACTTTGCTCACGTGACTTTTGTGATAACTAGTGCTTCCCTGGGTGACATCCACATTGTCTTTTAGTGCTATATTAAATCAGTGAAGTAGACTCAACCACTGTTGGTGTATATGTCTACCCAGATTGAAGTCGGAGCAAGTTAAAGCAACCCAACCACACAGTTCCGGAGAGATATTTGCAATTTTAAAACAGCCCCGTCATCTTAAGTGTGTCGATTTTACATGTTGGTTTAGGAGTTTACTCCCCGTGGATTCCTCTCAGTAAACTTCAGGAGGTGTGTCTCCATTTCCGCAGGGAATTACACTAACTTCAGCAGATGGTAGTCATTTCTGGATTACCATTATTCTGTGTTAAACTAAAAGAAAGAGCTGTGTAGGTACTTTTCGAAAGATACATAGACCAATCAGTTAAACGTTATTGAGAAGATGTCACTTTTTACAAGTTTATTGAGTAAATATTGGTGCAACACAACTTTTAATAATACCAAGGTAAAATTTCTCTAGACCAGCCAAGTAATAATTTTCTTCAAGAGCCTTGCAGCGGATATTAGTATCAAACTACTACTTGTTATTTTCTTGCTCTACTCTACAAGCCCATGAATCCCAAGGGTTTGCCCCGCCCCTTCCCCCCAGCTGTATGTGGAGTTTTATGTAGAGTGATGTGCAGCACAGAAAGCATTCCCCGACAGTTTACTGTGGGCTCGGCTGGGTTTGGCAGATGTCTGCAACACTGCTCTGCTCTGAGTTGAGGGCTCCATTTCAAAGGCCTGTTTACTGGCAAGCCTTAATAGGAAGTGATCTTAAAGTGTTCCTTTAAACATGTCGGAGGCTAATGGTTTAATTTGCTCTGGGTATTGCTCTGTCTAATGAGATTGAGCATATGCTCCCAACCGTGGTTTTCATAACACTTATCTTTTTAGAAAAGAGACAACATTTCCTCTGTCCAATAGTAAACATACTTGTCTGTTAATTTTTCAGATTTTTTTTTTTACCATCATCACTATATCAAAATTAGTCTCACATGGATCAAATGTATATGATTCACAATTTGTGGATCAAATTTATATGACTTTGATATGTTTGTTTTTTTTCTTTTTCTGAAATATAATAATGATAGCAAAACACAGAAAAAACTCAGTCATTTTATGTGTTATGAATCTTATGAGTTCAACAACCATCAGCTAAGTATTGTAATACCTCACAAGACATAATAAAACATATGTCTTCCTAAAGTTTTTTTTTCTTTTTTTCCAGGATTCCTTTTTCATGTGGACTAATTTATATCTCGTTTTCTGTTGCAGTGTCACCTTCCGACGAGTAAAATATTAGCATTATCAAAAGAGCTTACACCAGGTATTATTACACTGTAGCACTTCGCAACATATTAGGGAGTTGCAAAGCTGGCAAATTAGAACATTAATTAGCAGGAGTTTGTGTGTGCATATTTGGGTGTTATTTTGAGCACTAGTATCCACATGCCACAGCAGAGTTGTAGTGAACAGTGATGGATTGGATCTCACAGGCCTCTGGTGTGTTCATTTCCAGAGTTCAGCTGGTGGCTAAGGTCATCCCAGGGATCAAAGATGGATCACACCAGCATCCCTCCCTCTGGTCCAAGGACTTATTCTGCCCTTCCCCCTGGATGAGGACACACTGAAGTTTTCAGCCTCATATTTGACAGGTCGTTCAGATAGTGCTCTTTTCAGGTATGTCAAATTGTATAACTATGATTACAACACAGTTGCAAAATCTTTAAGTTTTCATTCAGGCTTAATTTCAAGGATCCAAGGATTCAAGGATTCACGGATTTTTATTATCATTCCACTCTTCCATGCTGAAAGAATGGAATGAAATTGGAATCAAATTCTGCAACCACTATCTTAATAGGAACCTGATATCAATCACTCACTTTTTTAATCATTTTTTTAATTATCTATATACCAATGTCTCAAGTGCCTGCCACAATTGTTTTACATCAAGTCAAGGGAAACAATTTTGACACTTTCAAATCACAGTAAAGAACCATCCTTCATTGAATCATGAATGCGTTTTAGGCCATTACAAACATTGGTGAGAAGATGCTTTGTGACAGTGCAGTTTGCATATTGTTGTAGTAGGAAAGCATGAGCCATTAAATCCTGCTAAGCAGGATTTTTTTTTTCCGTTTGAGGTAAATTTAATGTCTTAGCAGGTTATCAAAATGGAATACATTATACAAACAGCATACGTCTTCGGAAAAAAGATCCAAGATGTTTTACCCTGTAATTTTCTTACCACAAAATATCAATCCAGATGGATCACAGGTTTGTATCAGGAAATAACCTGTAAGCTTGCTCCATGTCTTTCAGAAATGTTATGATTATTTGTTTGTTGTATTACCACCTTCTCAAATGCTTGTGCTTGGATTTTCAAGTTGACCAGTAAAAATGTATTTGTGGCTGTAGAATTGTCTCCAAGCTCATGTATTCACATGATAGAGAGCAGTTGAATTTAACACAATGAAAGGATTAAAACTGAATACTTTTCAGTTCTTTTCTCATATTATAGACTTCTCACAAATTACAGCTATTTTTTAAAAAGAACTTCATGGCAAGTACATGGCAAGAAGATATCTTCTACCACCTAGCCGACACACAGTGCTTGGATTAATTTCAATGAAATGTAAAGAAAAGCAGAGGGTGTAACCGAGGTGATCCATACTTTGAAGGTTAAGAGAGCAAAAGTTAGATGGAATACACCTAGTTGTTCAAGAAGTAACTGCCTTTGATAAACACACTGAGCTCCACAATAATATCTTGCTTTAGAAATGCCTTATGAAACTATAACATGAAAATATTTGTAGAATTTGAGTGCAAATGCAGCACCAAGGGGTCATAAGCTGGTGCTCTCCCTGAGCTGATCCCATGCCTAGATGAAAGCAGAGGGTTGTATCAGGGAGGGCATCCAACCCAAAACTTGTGTGAGACTAAATATTCAAATCAAATCTATGACTTACATAGCTGATTGGCTGTGGCCTGGGTAATACCGATCTCCATTAGTGCTAATAAGGAGGAGTAAGTGCATGTACTGTGCAGGAAGCCAGGTGGAAAGGTAGCTAAGCAAGGTGCTTAGGAACAGGATTTAAGTTGTTCTGTCATGATATAGAATGGGAATAGAAATGAAGAAGGAAGTATGTTGAAGGAGGAGTTAGAATAGAATAGAATAGAATAGAATAGAATAGAATAGAATAGAATTTTGCTGCAGTTGTCCTCTCATTTGAACATTACATTGAATTTGTAATGTTCGGGTGACAAAAAGAATGTCAGATAAAGTGATGAGTCTGAAGCTTGAAATTGAAAGTTTGATGTATAGTATTGTTAGTGGTCATGCCCTACAGGAAGGCAGTGACTTTGAAGAGAAGGAGAAATTCTGGAGTGAGTTAGATGAAGTGCTGCAGTGTATCTCCAAAGATGGTAGAGTGGTAAATTGTGGAGACTTCAATGGAAATTTTTGCCGAGGCAACAAAGGATGTGAAGAAGTGATGGGCAGGTTTTGTATCCAGGATAGGAATGAAGAAGGACATGGTGGTTGACCTTGTGAAAAAGATGTAAATTAATTGTCTACTTCAAGAAAAGGTAGGAACATAGGGTAACTTATATGAGCAGAGGCAGGAGCACATAGGTGGACAGCATCTTGTATCAGCAATACAGTCTAATGGAGATCAGTGACCACAAAGTAGTGGGAGGTGAATGTGTAGCCTGACAGAACAGGATGGTAATGTTTAAAATCGACTCAGGTGGCAAGGAAGATGAAGAGGAATAAAGGCAGAGGAGAGGATGAAGTGGTGGAAAGCGGAAAGGAGTTGAGACAAGCTATCGGTGGTAAGGGGGAGCTTCCAGATGACAGGACAACTGCAGCAAATATGGTCAGGGAGACAGGTAGGAGAGTCGTTACTGTGTCATCTGGAGAGAAAGTATACAAGGAAACTTTGTGGTAGAACGAGGAAGTGTAGGAGTATGAACAGAACAAGGTTAGCAAAGACGACGTTGGACACTGACAGGACTGAAGGGAGTAGACATGAGTACAGGTAGATGCAGTTCAAGATGAAGGTAAGATGGCAAAGGCCAAAAAGAGGGCATACAATAACTTGTATGGTAAGTTGGACGGTAAGGATGAAGAGACTTGATTTATTCAGGTTAGCAAAATAGAGAAATAGAGATTGGAAGGATGCGCAGTAGGTTAGAGTGATTAAGGATAGAGGGGGAAATTAGTGTGATTGGAAGATGAGGAGAGTACTTTGAAGAGTTGATGAATAAGGAAATGGAAAGAGAGAACAAAGAGAAGATGAGGTGAACATGGTTGACCACAAGGAATCAAAAATAGTAAAGATGTCGTGGGGAGGGAATTGAAGAGGATATACAGTGGAATGGCAGTTGAAATACCTGTGGAGATAATGAAGCGTCTATGACAAGTGGCAAAGACTTTTTGACTAGATTGTTCAGCAGGATCTTAGAGAATGAAAGGATGCGTAAGGAATGAATGAGAAGTGTGCTCATGCCACTTTTTAAGCACAAGCTACATTTGCAGTGCTGTGGTAACTACAGACGAATGAAGTTGATGAGACAGAAAATCAGAGAAGAGCATATGCCAAGGGGATTTGTGGTGAGTGTGTATGAGGAGTTCAGGAGTGAAGTATGTTAGAGTGGTGCACGGTGTGTATGAGAGCTGTAAGACAGTGGTGAGGTGTGGTGAACCAGTGACAGAGGGGTTTATGGTGGATGTGGGACTGCATCAGGGATCAGCTATGGGCCCCGTGATGTTTCCTGTGGTGACGGACAGGCTGATAGATGAGGTAAGATAGGAATCTCCATGGAATATGATTTTTTTTCTCATGACATTCCAATCTGTAGTTAGAGCAGGGAAAGGTGAAGGAAAAACTAAAGTTTGAGGTTAGGAAAGAAATGAAAGTTAAAAGATATGAGTGAAATAGCAGCATTACAGGGAGTGAAGATAAAGAAGGTGGAAGACTTTAAGTGCATAGGGTCAACAGTCTAGTGCAATGGAGAGTGTGGAAAAGAAGTCAACAAATGTGTATGAGCGGTAGGAGAAAAGTGTCAGGGGTGAGGTGTGATTCAAGACTAAGCAAGAATTAGGGGACAGGGAGAGGGGATCAGAGATCAGAGATCAGAGATTTTGTGTCATTTAGAGACAGTGGCACTGAGGAAAAAACGGGAGACAAAGATGAAAATGTTGACAAGACTGAATAGGATTATGGAATGAGTCTATCACAGGGACAGCACATGTTACAGGATTTGAAGATACAAACAGAGATTGTTTAGACATGTACAGAGGCAGGATAGTGAATATTTTGGGAGAGGATTGTTGGGGTTGGAACTA
>CAAKHD010013598.1:356573-361887 GCA_901007705.1 Fistularia tabacaria | reverse complement strand
CTTCCGATCTCTGAATAGGATTATGGAATGAGTCTATCACAGGGACAGCACATGTTACAGGATTTGAAGATACAAACAGAGATTGTTTAGACATGTACAGAGGCAGGATAGTGAATATTTTGGGAGAGGATTGTTGGGGTTGGAACTACAAGCCAGGAGACCAATAGGAAGATCAAGAAGAACTCGAGGATAGAAAATAGGGCTCATGGAAAAATAAGATTATACATTTATAGCAAACAGGATATGGTCACCTTTATTCCAGTTTAATTGAACATTTCTTATTTTCTTTTACCTTACTGGCAAAACGTAAGTTTCGACAGGAAGTTTCGGAATATATTAAAAGAAATAACAAATCTCCAAAATTCATGCTTATTTTACTAACAATGAGAAATCAACCATGCGGCACAGTGGCACAGTGGTAAGCGCTCCTGTCTCACAGCAAGTGGGACCGTGATTGGATTCAGACAGGCGGCCTTCCTGTCTGGAGTTGGCATGTTCACCCTGTGTTCATGTTTCCTCTGGGTTCTCCGGTTTCCTCCCACAGTCCAAAAACATGCAGAAGGTTGATTGAAATTATAGGAAATTTGCCCAGATGTGTGAATGAGACAGGCACAGTGGCGCAGTTGTTAGCGCTGCCGTCTCACAGCAAGGAGGACCCTGATTCGATTTTGATGCCAGGCAGCCTTCCTTTGTGGGGTTTGTATGTTCTCCCTGAGTCTGTGTCTCCTCCGGGTTCTACGGTTTCCTCCCACAGTCCAAAAATATGCAAAAGGTTGATTGAAAAAATAGGAAATTGCCCAGATGTGTGAATGAGAGAGTCAATGGTTGTTTGTTCGAGGTATGGCCCAGTGATCTACCGGCAACCGGTCCAGGGTTTACCCTGCCTCTCATCTGAAAACAGCTGGGATGAGCTGAACATCTGTGCGCCGCCTCTCGCCCAATGGCTACTGGGATGGGTCCAGCATACCCACAACCCTGACTGCACAGTAAGAAGTAGATGATAGATGATGGATTGGTGGATGGGAAATCAACCCTCCTCAAACAGTATTCACTTCAAACATTGTTTCTATTTAATCTATTTCTATCTATTCACAATCAATCAATATGTACTGCTGACTTATCGCTAACATTTCAAATATTGCATAGCTAGTTAACAAATCTTCCACTTCATTATGGAAAAAGTACCCATTAATGTTAAAGTGGATGAAATGGTTGAATATATGATATTCATTGCTTTAGAGCTAAAAGAAACGATTTGAAAATTCAAGGGGAAAAATATTATTTATGACTAGAATTTGTGAAATATGCATCACTTGAATATATTATACCTGGTGTCCCCTTTGTATGTTCTGTCGTTGTGTATATTGTATTTAGGACAGAGCAATGTCTGCTAATCATTAAAAACAGCTGTATAACAAGCTGCTGAATATGAAGATCCACATACTGTGGATATCATTTCATTACACACATGCAGCAGCTGCACAACACAGTAAACCCTCCTGTGCTGACTGAGTTGTGTGAAATAGCATCAGATCCCTGATTTCCAGTAATTGGTCCAAGAGTCCAAATCATCCAAAAAGTGTCTGTAGTGACTGCAAACACTTCCCTCCAGGTTTTTGAACCGGGCATTCATTACCTTTTGAAGTCAGATCAAATAGTTGTCCTTGAAAGCTATTTACAACAGTGCGGTAAAAATGTTTTGCTTATAAATGGAAACAATCATCATTTGAATTCACTGTTTGACAAATAAGGACACCACCATTTTCAACTTTGCATTGCTGTTTAATTTTTTTTTTAAGTCTGAATAATGTTCCCACGATAAATTACTCTGTCTCAAAACAAGAAACATAGAATATCAACATTGAATGACAGAGAATGTCAACACAATACTAATTGCAAATCAAAGTTAATAGCACATTAAAAGATAATCCTGCTTTTTGAACATGCACAAGGGGGAAACAGCTTAACTAAATTAATGGTTCTTAAACATACTGTATTTCAGGGATTGCCGGTTAACAAGATATTATTGTCTTATTGATGGATATTTTTGACCAGCTATATCAAAACAAGAATAAAATATCTCAAAATATCTTTGTTTGCACAAAATTGTAAAAAAAAACATTTTTTTACATCGCAATGCTGTCTGGGTAATGAGATTGTGAGGCTGAACTGGGCTCGGTCCTATTCATTTTACTGTATGGTGCAAAAACATGTCATTGATGCAACCTTTCACCTTTGAGCCTTAGAGACACGTGAGCGAGGAGAACACTGAAGACAGAAGTCAAAATGAGCTTCAAAATGAAGACGAACGAAGATGCGAAGAGGCAAGAGTTGGCAAAAGTCACTGGTGTGCATACAGCTATGCTACGCTTACAGAGAGAGAGTAACTGTTGTAAGAAGCTCCAAGTTTTTATTCATTGCAGATTTACGGACCACTGTGCTGACTGACCGGGTGACTCATGGTCAGCTTCCTCTGTGATCGTTCTGGTGCCCGGTCCTTTGTCATCTGATGCTACTTCTACAGTAACGGGTGGTTGACATCCTCACAGGAGAACATCCAGTATCTCCAATCTGTTTTGTTTCTTTCTTCTTTCTTCCCGAGGACCCTTTCTATGCTCGTGAAAGAAACTGTAGACATGGTGCTTGGCTTTAGTGTCCGAAAGTAGAAGCAGCAATGTTGGATATTTTGCAGTAATGAGTAGTTCAGTTCACTATGGAGGCTTGTTCAAAGCTGGCCAAAGTTGAACGCCTTGCCACACAAAGTAAGAGAAAACGTGTTATGTTATAATTATGTGTTTGACTGCTCTTCAACTGCATCACATAGTGTGCACATCAATGGTGCAATAGCAATGTCTTGGATGCCAACCACATCATACAAAATATAAAAGCTCCCCTGCTGAAATTACACCTACCCTGTCAGATGGATATATTCACAATTAAAATGTCTATTTCTAGTCATATTTAATGTTCATTCTGCTCACCATAACAAGAATGGTTGACTGAAGCCGAATACATAAATTAAGGTTAGCATGCAACCTACTATCACTGTTTCTGTTAATAAGCATTGCACTCTCTGAAGCACATCCCATTGCATAATTCAATTTAGAGATTTAATTAAAGAACTTCATGGGACTAAGCAGTCCTTGTCTGGAACTCTAGCATCAGTCCCATGCTTTCGTTAGGTCCATTTCTCATCTCAGTGAATCATGTGTGAGCTGGGGGTTAGATGCTGGAGACAAGCTCTCCGGGCTAAAACTCCATGAAATGTTGCAATGGGATTATTGGGTCCTTGCAAGTCTCAAACATTCCTTCCTGAAACGGATTTCTCTTATTCAAAATCCGCTTTTCATCTCATTGTGTTCTCTTTTTTTCTCCTAAATCCACTGTTCGATGGATATTAAGATAAGCAGTGTGGGGGTCTGTAGCGACGGCAGACAGGATTTGTTAGGAATGACATAGGAATGACATTGTTATCAATTCTAAACTCAAGTGGAAAGTGTTGATTTTGGCAAATTAACTGCATTAACTTTTAACTTTAATAATAATAATAACAATAATAATAATAGTAATAAACTTTGAATGTACAGATAAACACAAGACAAATTTAATGAACATCAGCTTTATGTTTGTCTACGCGCGTCTATAATTGGATGTGTGTGGGGTGGGGGTTAGAGGGGTCACAACTGAGTTGCTTTACTTCCTACGACAGTTATGAAAGTATTTAACACTACAGAGTGAAACAATCGATGGATAACATACAATTGAATAGTGAATGATCAATGGTCACGTGAGGAAATGATTTGAGATTTATTTAATTGTTTTTATGCATCCATCAATCAAACAAATTTTTAAATGCAGTGTAGCAGTGCATTTGTATGCCTGTATTCTGATGTCAGTCCTTGTAGTATTATGTGTCTCCCCCACAGAGCTGACCTCCTTCCAAGGATCCATGCTGACCACAGTATCACATCCAGGAGTTACACCTGCATCTGGAAACTCTGATCAGGATCTCAGAAACATTTTTTGTTTTGCTCCTAATGCCGCAGTTATTTCACTTGTGTAGTCCGCTCCTTATTTTTATGCCTGCCGTTGTCAGTATTTGCTTAGAATCCCACATGCACAAGTGTATATGTAAATGATAGGTTTGAACTTAATTGTTTGACAACTCTGATTGATAAGGAAAGTGAAATAGTTTCCAAATTAGTTCTGTATATTGAGAAAAAAGCTTTTCCTTTCCTTTCCTTTCCTTTCCTTTCCTTTCCTTTCCTTTCCTTTCCTTTCCTTTCCTTTCCTTTCCTTTCCTTTCCTTTCCTTTCCTTTCCGTTTCTTTCTCAATCAAATTATTAAAATTACATTAAAAGACCAAATCTTTGATTCTGGTTGGTCCAGTTGTTTCATTTAATTTACGCTTGAAATTACATGTGCTATGGCTTAGTTTCTCATCATTGAATTGCTATTTATTGATGAATGTTGATTATTATTATGTGACTGCAATTTCTTTTATAATCAATATTTACAATATAAAAAATATTTTATATATTCCCTTTTTTTCCCTTTCACCATGAACATAACCAATTGTGCAGATTTTAAAAAAATGAATTAAACTTATACATATTTGGAAGCAGTCATTTTGCAATGGAAATTTTGGAAAGCCTGTAGAAATCTTAATGTTGAATGCCTCCAAATACTTTATCAATTTCATTTAAATACATGTGCATATAGGAGTTAAATGGACTACTTCTTATAAAAACTGCACTTTTGCCAGCATAATACAAAGTAGTATTACTGACACTTTGATCCGTAATGTGGGCCAGGTGTGTGCAGCACTTAAGTGAATAAAATTAGATTTAATAACCCATTATTAAACAGCATACCAGGTAAATCACATCCAACTGGGCCCTGTAGTTTTTGACTGAGGATCCTATTCTTAATTTTAAGCAGTCATTTCTGTCAGGATGTGATCTGTAACTCGTCCCATCAGTGCCCTCTTCACTGCAGGGTGCAGAAACCAGCCCTTCATGCTGCCTCACTCCTTCCCTGCCCTCCTTAAATTGAAATATTGTGATTATTCCCCTGGTTCAGCAGTGGCTAGCAGTAATCGCTAGACAAATGATGTGGAAAAGCAATAAAAAGCCACTCCCGGGAGACTCTTCTAGCTGGCCAAGTGACACAGGCTATGAGGGATCCAAGCTGCCGATGCGTCTATGGAGGGTGATCCAAGTGGAAGCGAAGCCTCAGAGCCATAGATCTGCACTGCTTAAAGAGGATTTGACTAAACAAATGGCAGCATATGGTAGATGAGAGAGAGGAGACA
>CAAKHD010013598.1:344073-351573 GCA_901007705.1 Fistularia tabacaria | reverse complement strand
GTGGGAACAGTTTGGAGCTGGCTCCTTCCTTTTCCAACATGACTGTGTGCTAGTGCATAAAGCAAGGTCCATAAAGACAAGGATGACAGAGTCCTGACCTCAACCCAATAGAACATCTTTGGGATGAATTAGAGCAGAGACTGAGAGCCAGGGCTTCTCGCCCAACAGCAGTGTGTGACCTCACAAATGCGCTCCTGGAAGAACGGTCAAAAATTCCTATAAACACACTCTTGAACCTTCCCAGAAGAGTTGGAGCTGTTATAACTGCAAAGGATTGACCAACGTCATATTGAACCCTATGGATTAGGACTGGGATGTCACTTAAGTCCATATGTGAGTCAAGGCAGGTGAGCAAATACTTTGGACCATATAGTGTATGTGGCCCTGCGATTGACTGGTGACCAGTCAAGGGTGTACCCTACCTCTCGCCCGACTGTAGCTGGGACAGGCTACAGTATCCCCCATGACCCAAAGTAGGAAAAGCGGTAGACGATGGATGGATGGTTAACACGTCTGTTCAACTGTGGGTACATTTTTACTGTCACAGCCCAGAGAGGTGAACCATTTACATGTCATGATTTGAATAACTTGGTCTGATAACTCTGAAATAATCGAAGAAAAATGACACTCCATAATGTCTTTCTGTAACAGAGGGCTAAAATAGATGTTGTGTATGTATGCATTTTTCTCTGTAGACCCAAAACATGAGAGAAAGAACCTGAATACTCATTTGTTTATTTATTTGTCTATGGTGGCCCTAGCGATCCAAGTCATGTTTAATCCTTGTTGAAATCTTATTGTGTCAACTGAACTAGATTTCGCCTCTTGAAACCTTTAAATTTTTCCCATTAAATGTTACTGAGCAGCTTTTTTGGGAGTGAATGGAGCGCCCGCATCCCAGGATGTGACTCTAGATGCATCTGCAGCGTTACCTGATAGGACAACCTGAATATAGCTGGTGGATGAGTGGTTAGACTCTCTAAGAGACCAACGAGGCTCACAGCAAGAAATTTCTCTTTGTTTTTCCCAGTTGTTTTTTAATCTTTCAAACCAACAACTCAGCAGTGCTGCCCTCCTATAGCAGCCTCTCGAAGCCGAGTCATAATTTATACTATATACAAAACAGTTAGTTAACCAATATTCCGACTGAAAATTAAATCTAATTCATGCTTAAATACAAACATAAAACATGTTCCTTCAGAAAACACCTAGAAACACATGCATTCCAGTGCCATTTTTGGAGAGATGAAGCAGGGAAACTACATGCAATTCAACCTCTTGAGACCCAAATGTTTGTTTCTGATATATGTTTAATATCACCAAGTCACCTTGGATCAGTAGGACATAATTGCATACCAATCACAACTTTTGGGTTTGAAGATGAATAAACTCTTCACCAGAAAATGTTCAAATATGGACAGTTCATTATTACCATAGGATAGTTTGAAAAAAAATGTGAAAGTATATATGTTTTCTTTGAACACTCCTCCTCGCAGACACCATCAGGTGTCTCCAAATGGAGACAGCAAATCAAAAGTAAGTAGAGTGAAGCACAAGGTGAGAGATCTCAAGATAAAACATTCTCAAATGAAGTCTCAGAGCAACAAGAGATTAAGAATGGCATCATACATCATATCATAGTTGAGTTGAGAGGCAGTACACTACATCACAGGGTGGAAATTCAAATATATTTGAACTTACTCTTGACAGTTCTTTACAAAATGTTGCTGGATTACTTACATTTAGATGAAAATATAGAGTAATTCCTTTACAAATCAAACATATTGGCATATTTACAAATACATACTGGATACATTCATACAGGGACAAATAATTTACATAAAAGGAATTCAATTTGCATTCTATACATTTAACTACCTGTAGATAGGCCTGCTCTTTTAGCTTAGGTAGGGGAAGAAGAGACAAGTAAAGAAGGGGACAGGAGCCAAGAAATCCAGCATTCACTTTGTCACATCACCTTCAACTTCTTTGGTCTGTTCATACTCTAATTAATTTGTCTGCAGTCGGATTACCTTAATGAAAGCTTGCATTTGGAGGAAGAGTACACCTGCAAGCATATGCTACTGGGACTGATAGTGAGGCAGCAGAATGCCATCTGTAGGTAACAGGCAGGCGATCCAGCAGATTGCGTATTGGTGTATTATGTGTTTTGGACACACAGACACACGCAGACTCACACAAACACACACACAGTTACACATTGACAAAGATGCACACAGTGATATAGACTCACAAAAGAATTGACTTTTTTTTCAAATACAATATCCAAAAGTTATACTTCACTTGAATAGGGGCGGCGTGGCACAGGAGGTATAATGATTGTCCTTGGGACCGAATATTCCTGGTTTGTTTCCCGGCTTGTCAAAGTGTTGAGGATGACACTGAACCCCTAACTGCTCTCCCTGGCGCTGCTAGATGGTAGCCAACTGCTCATGGTTCATCCAGGATGGGTTAAATACAGAGAAGGAATTTCCCTGTGAGGAATTAATAAAGTATAAAAATTGAAAATACTGTTTACTTGCAAGCCCTAAGCCCATTTCACAGACAACATTAAGAAATACTGTGATTTAAATGACCAAGGGAACATATTGTACTCTGTATAATTATCCGTCAAGCTCAACTGGTTATGTTATGGTCTTTGGTTAAAAAAGTATTTTTGTGCTTTCAATTTGTAGGTCAAGGTAATTTGTTCCGATCCCGCAACAAAGATGTGCAATGTTGCTTTATAGTTTGGATTAAATTGTTGCAGGTTCTACGTTTGTCAATCAATACAAGTTCTTCCATGGGTATTTTTTTACTTGGAAGAATGACTTTTACATAAATCCCCAATCGCCAGACTAGATTTTACTTAGAGTTTATAAAGCCTGGGAGGCAGCAAGAGAGGCCAACAGCAAAATTAGTCAGAGTGAGAATGTGTTTTGCTAATATTTAAATTGATCAGTCCTAATAAAAGCCGCAAAAACCCTAACGGACACCTATTGACCAGGTTATCTGACTTTCAAAAATTGAACAAATTAAGTAAACCATAATGTGATTATCAGGGCTTCAGCATTGAACCTGAACCATACTTCAGTGTCGGATGAGCTCAGAGGATCATTTAAAACCACAGACCCTTAAATAGCTGTATGCTGCTCTCACAGATAACCATTAAAGTGATATCACAGAAACTGGTGTGAACCGGAACAGTTTAGTAATTTGCTCGGGTCAACGATCTGCCTGGGTTAAAAGCATCAGATGAGCCATCAGCATCCGGAATGAACATCTTTGGTGCAAAATGTCTGGGCTTTTCCATGGTGTGTTCACACTGTCTTCGCAATTGATCATGAAATAAACCATGTAGGTCTGACTTTTTGCAAAATCCAAGTCTTCATCACAACTTGCAGGTTGCAGCTCTGAGATTTTGCTGGCTATTTATTTTTAAGATGATCTTTAAGATGTCAAAATGCAGGAAGTAGAAGGGGAAGCACGTGCTGTCTGGAAATGTTGGCCTGTCACAGATTTATATCAAAGATTATCATCTCATGAAGCAGATACGGCAGCATCGAACTTATCTAGATATACAACCAAATTGTTACATGGGCCTCATGGGCCTTGGTTAAATTCAAATACAATTTGAGAAAAAACAAAGGAAGAAACAAATGATTCATGCGGTTCTATAAACCCTGTCAAATCGAAGTCGATCAATATTAAGGAATAATCAAATTCTTTCTAATTTATATAGCAAATCAATGAAAATGAAAAAATACTCACTCATTAGTATTTTACTTATCATCGTTATTATGAGTAGTAGTTGTAGTAGCAGTATCAATATCATTATTTATTATTGAATCACCGGAATGTGGTGTCTGATTAATGGTTTACTAATTTTGCTCTTTCAGACATATCTATCCATCTATTAAATTTATATTTATTGTTATTTGATATTTGAAACGCATCACGATCCCTCAGTCTCTGGGGGCTCTTCATCCCCTAGATTGGATACCCCTTAGTACCATATTTCATATATAGGCGTGTGAACGTCCAAAGCACCTGATTAAAACTGCATCTCATAGGCTCCTGTAATTCAGACTGTGATGTAAATGGTCATTCAATGCTTTCATTCTATAAATCCGAGCCGTGATGCTGAGCAGTCTAGCTCAGGCTTCTGTCAATGCGACTTGCATTGACGCACCCAGACTTTGAAGATGGCCAGGTCTGCTGCTGAATCCCACCTTGTGTTTGAGGTCCTGGGAGGGGTGACCCGGTGGCTGCCCTCCTTCATGCCTGTTTGTCAGGAGTTGTCGATAAGTCCTGCACTCACTTTCTATAAAGGGGAGGGGAAGAAAAGGCTGAAATAGGATGCTTCCTGCCCTTTAACATGCCAGAGGCTTCGTTAAGGGAACCTGTGAAATCAGTTTAATAGGCTGACATCACCCCTGGGCCTCCATGACCCAGTCCTCCTGAGACTCTCCTTTTCTTGGATTCCTCTTCCTTTTGCCTCCGCAAATCGATTGTCTCCTTCACTTCCCTTGCTTCACCTTTTTTTTTGTCTCATATACTTTTCATCTCCCATTTCTACTCTCCTCCCTCCTTTTCTCCTTCCCTGCCCTTTTTCTCATTTCCTCCCCTTAAATCTTCCTCTGCTGCTGCAGAAGTGTTTTGTAGTCGATCCAACAGAGGGATAGCTCTATTTTTCATCCAGTCGATCTACTTGAAAACAGGGGAGTGGTCTGGTCTAAGGACGACCCTGAGTCTGGCTGAACCCACCTGACTTTAGTGAATAAAATATAGCCAGGGCCTCCTGATGGGGACGGCTGCTGAAAGCGAGATCACTCCACCTACTCTTATTTATTCTCTTTTCCTTCTCCTTCAGACACGGAAAGCAGGGAATGTGACGTTAATGTGCATACCGGCTGTTTGAACCGCAGAGCACAGGTCAGTCACTTTAATAGAGAGGCTCAAGCCTCTCTCAAAGGGATAGCTGCTCAATACCTCCATTAATGTAGAGCAGGAATGCAGCCGTAAAACAGCACTTCCTCATGTAAGCTTTCCCTGGGAAGCGTCAAGACCCTGGGGTTTTATCTGTTACCCTACCACAAACACTGCAACCAGAATGAGAGAGAAAAACAACCATTTTAATTCTTTAGCTGTTGTTATTGTGCATCAGAGGGTTCGCTAAGGTTTTCTTTTTAGGCCTCTGTAAACTCAGCTTACCTCCAGGTCCAATTGCAGGGGTCATATGATGGTCTGCATTTTGCCTTTCTAAGGGTTTTGCATGACCTGTGAATGTCCTGTGAACATTTTGTCTTCTGGATATGATGATTCTGGATGCGTGTGTTTGTGTGTTTGTGCGTGTGTGTGTGTGAGTGTTTGTGTGTGTGTGTGCAGTTTGGGTCCTGACACTGCCTGAATGGATACGGCTGCCCATGGCTGTAGGCAGCCCTTGGGGGGCACAGGCCCTCTCCTGGTGGGGATAAAAGCAGGAGGCATCTGGCTTGAGCGGAGCTCCAAAAACTCAAAGTAGCCGAAGATCCCCCTCTCCTAGTTTAGCCAAACAAGCTGGACTAATCCCAACTATCAGGGGATGCTCTGTCAAAACAAGCAGCAGGGCCCTAAGGCAAGCCGATCCACTGAGCGATGAAGGGCTGGGGAGAGAGGGATATGGGGAAGGAGGCCCTCCTATTAGCATAATGCCTCTCGGTAGCGAGCTGGTGTGCTGGCCTGACAGCCTGAGCACAGGGGCACAGCATCTTGCAGGGAGTTTGGACTCAGAAAAGGGGCAGAGGGGGCAGCAGAGGAGGTGTGGGAGCTTTCTGGCTTAAATCAGTGAGAGGCAGCCTAGAAGCTCCTCCTTTCTCTCTCTCAGAATCCCTGTGATTTCTGCTCCTCTCCCTTATTTTTAGCAGCCTTCCAAAAAGCAGGTTGAGTCCCCCTCTATCTGAATATGAATGCCTATGCCCTAGGTTGCCACTGCTCACCCAATTCACCAGTTACCTGGCAAAGCTATTCTAATTCCATTCATCTTATGTTATATATTGGCTACCTGTTGGGAAAAAAGATCAATAAATACAACAATATACATATATATACACATATATCTGTGTCCAACAGGGAAACTGCGTGATGCACAATACACAATAAATCTCACTTTTCATGTATGAAATAATAATTTAACTTCACACTCGTTATTCCTAGTGGATCTCTTTTGATTTCAGCATGACAAGCATTTCTTTTTAAAAGTCAGAAAAATGCTGGGTGAAATTGTGCATTAATGAAGTGAGATCCCTCTGTCTCCTTTTGTCAGCCTCCAGCATCATTTAATTTTGTGTATGCAGAGTGGCTAAATGAAACAAATGAGTTTGCTGTATTTGTTATTATCCCTAATGGGGATATAATGGGGTTAGCTCAGGCCACGTAATAATGACTATCAATATGAGCCTGGCCTTTTATTAAAGCATTGCATCATCTCTCTGACACTCAAATTGGGAGGCGTCGAGTGTCCAGGGGGAGGGTATTTTTGGTTGTCGTCGTACTTCTGCTTGGAGCTTTAAATCAGTGCTTTGATTCTATGAGATTATCATCATTATTATATTTTTTTTTTGTCTTACTTTTTATCTGTGAGTGATTCACACATTTTTATTAGCTACCATAGAGTATTTATGATTCCTCAATGCCTTGCAGAAGCTTCACTAAAAGGCCCTATTAAAAATAGGAAACCCTGCTGTCTGCCTCGAGTTCAGCCAGTCCTGCTGGAATTGTTCTTGGACTGGATCCAGTTGATTATCATTTCAGCCTACTGTCACTCATAAGGAGGCAGGTTCCCGGGCCCAATTATCTTTGAAAACTCAACCACACTGGCTGGATGTGATCAATGAGGCCCATGCCAGCGTCGATATGCTCCGAGTCAAGCCTATTGATCAGCGGACATGTATAGACAGACGTTGTGAGCTGTATAATGTCAGCAGGGCCAGTGGGTGCAAAGATGAGGGGGGGCTAGGGAGGGCTGGTAGTGGTGAGGGAGTAGGTGGCGGTGGTGTGTAGATGTGCCGCAGCAGCACCAGGAGCCTCAGGTGTGGAGCGTCAGGAGAAAGAGGTGACAGTTAGCTGGGTCCCGGAGCCCCAAGGGAAGGGATCAGGACCTGTGCTGCCCTCCAAGCTTCCCAGCTCAAGGCAGCAGGGTGACGAGGTGCCCCCTCAGCCCCTCCCACCCTAGCTACTGCAATTAAAAGTCTGGCTCAGTTGCAGGCTGGAGCACAATAAAACACAGAGCATAACAACCCTCTCACCTTACGCTTGGGGACAGACACACTTGGACACACGTGCACGCAAGCACACACTCAAGTGCATACATGCACATGCACACGCATGCACACACACACACGCACGCACACACACACACACACACATAAATCTATTTATTTTTATGTGCGTGTGTCCATAATGTTGCCATTGAAAATAACCTTATTTAGGGTACCAGTAGCAAGCAACCTACTGATCGGC
>CAAKHD010013598.1:297875-342190 GCA_901007705.1 Fistularia tabacaria | reverse complement strand
TTTACAATTACAATGAAACAATCAAGCCTATTTAATATGATGACAACTGCTCTGTCACTTTTTTTTTTTTTTTTTTTTTTACCTTTGTCATATTCATTATTTTTATTGTTTTATTGTTTTTCATAAATCTGTTTCATGTATATGTAACTATCTGTATGGTGTCCTTGAGTGTTGAGGAGGGTGCATTAAATAAAATGTATTTTAATTATCTATAATTTTGAAGTGAGGAAAAAAAGAAATACACCAGTGCATTTAATTCACTTTGGATGGGTTAAAAGTTCAAATTAACATTGTGCTGTTGAGCATCAAAGAATATCCCCAAGACAACATGTGCAATCAGTGTATAACGAGTTGCAAATGTCATTGTTATGACATCTTTGATATTATTTTTGTTTCCACTTTTTTAAGGATCAGCTGAGTGTGGACTAAATGAAAGTCATATCCTCAAACACTTCCTCAAAGGAATCAGTGTTTCGGAACATGTTTGATGTCAAGCTTATGTTGGTCTGGAAATATATGAAGTTATATCAGGGGGAGGATGGTTGCCTTACTTTAATGGCAAGAAGCAGGAATTCAGCTTTGAATAGAGTTCTTCATAGCACTGTGAAATATTTATTCCATGACTTTGGTGTATTATGACAATGCAAAAGTCATCCCTTGTCCTTCACTCAGCACAGCAGCACATGAATACTGATTTAAGACTTTTAGCAACAAAGTAAAAGGCTGCAGATATTTTTTTCAATTCTTAGCTGATGTGCTGCAAATAAATATGAGTTCTCCTCGACTTTTTTGAGAGCTGCACAGAAGTAACAAAATGACAACCCATATAGTTGGACACTGCTGATCCATCCCTATGAAGATACATTACGGAGCTGCACTTCTGCTTCATTTTGCAACGGTGAAATATATTATGCCACTCCTTAGCCTTTCTTTTGATGTCTGAATTTAGAGTTACAGCCATAAAAAGGTGAAAGTTTTTTCATCGTCAAAAATTTTGAAACATGTATACGAACTGATGTGCAAATAAATCAGCCTAACATCTATGCAGGCCAATTTCCAGGGGGTTTTAAGCAGATGTAATTGTGTGCATCCTCAGCAGATGACACAAACTAGCCCAGCAGCCCATGATAACAGATAATGAGTTGCTATTGCTTAATAATAATAATCCCAAAGGCTGCTAGTGCCCTATGACATCAATAAATTACAGCAATGTATATTAAAATATCACATCACATTTTTAGATTAAATCAGTAAATATATTCTGACAAGACCTTTTGGTATAAACTCAGGGAAATAATCGTTTAAAGAAGAGGGACAGCCTTTAACCTCCTGTGACTCTCTGTGCTGATGTAAGGACAACATATTTCCAGTGCTGAACTTTTTTTGGCTTTGCTCTACTCAAACTTTCCTTAGATAGAGTCATATGACTGTTTGGGGTCTCAAAAGCAAGTGATAGCATTCAAGTATGCAATTGCTTTGGATCAAATTGCAGCAGATTCTGACTGGTCAAAACTCTGTTGATGGCAAAGAAAACAGGAAACTAGAAAAAAAATCCTTTTGAGGATGCCATAAACACCCCATTCAACTAGCAAAACAAACATGGTCCAGTGGGCATTTATAGATATTTGTAACACAATACTTTGATATAATACATTTCTGGATCTTTTTCATCATATTTTTTGTGAATTGACTGAAATGGGAATTATATAGTGAATCATGAAAACTGCTTTGTTGTTCACACCAATTAGAAAACATTAAATCAGTTACACAATGCATAAATCAGATGATATCTACTACTTGCAGTGTAAAAACAGCCTCCAACACCTCCACCATAGTGTGAATGAAATCTGTTTTCTATTCCACTGCTGGGTCCCTAAAGCAGTGTCGTCGTCTCAATAATGATGAATGATTATTGCTCTCAGATTGCTTCATGATATATGCTCTCGTTAAAAGTAAAGGGCTGACCGTTTCACTAAAGTAACCTTTCTCTACATCATTTTGAGTGTAAGACTAATAATGGCCTGCTTCATGCAAGTGGCTGGAATACGAGACACAGTCTCTCTACCAAGCAGGCTTAGGCGTTCAATACATCATATTCTAGATAAAGCGTTGGATGAAGTGAAGCCGGGACGTAATGACCATAAAACAAATCATGTGGCATTATGCGATCAATCAACTCACTGAAACAGTCTTTAAAAATAAAGGGGAGCATGTTCTTTATCACTATCATATGTTGAACAGCAGTTTGGGATTTAAAAAAAAAACATTTTTATCTAATTGCCAGATTCTAGAAGGACAATCATTTTCATTTATTACCTAATTAAGGCTGACATTCATCACAATGTTCTACTTCTTAGTACAAATAGGTTTGTGCGTGATTTTTAAAGTATGCATTGTGTCTCATATTGATATATGAAGTCTTTGAAGAGGGAACCCAAGAAAGACTGAAATTGAAGAAAATACAGACAAGGATGTAGCTGAATGTGAATTAGAGATTACAGGACACAGACAACCACACTGGCAGAACCTCTCTTGAAAATATGACCTGGAAGAAGGAAAAAAGGAGGAAGAAAAGAAACTTCATTCATTAATTCAACCAATTTCTCCTTTTTCCTTTTTCTTAGCTAAAGACAGACTTTCCATTTAGCTTGAATCTCCAGTAATCAGAGAAATTAATTAGGTCTTTGTCATCTCAAGCAGAACTTGGAAACTGGGCAGAAGACTTGGATAGATGGGATGAGGGTCAGTTTGACAAGCATGGGGTCCCAGCCCATGACACTGCAGGTGCTGCTACTACTGAGTGCAGCACTCCATCGTGATTCACCTTCCTCCTATCTGTTTGAGCCTGGAGGAGGGTTTGCCTGTCAGTCCAACCTCAATGCTCACGGTAAAAGTGGCAGGGGCTCATTGTCTCTGTGAAGATGGAGAGGGAAAAGCTACTTTTTTGTGTTATTAGAGGAGGACAGGTGGTACTCGCTTTCATTGAGCCCTAGGAAACACAGCCTAATGTTAGCCAAGGCTGCTCACATGGCCTCAGGCTATAGGAGGGACACAGATAACAGGCAGCAGGTACTAGCTGCAAAGGGGGTAGGGACTTGGGAGGCGGTTGAACAGTTGAATTAAGCTTATGATTTGGTGATCTGCATGCCCGCCCCCCTTACACACACACACACACACACACACACACACACACACACACACACACACACACACACACACATGTTATATGTAAATCAAAATGGTATAAAAATCCCGTAATTTGCCAGTAACTAATATCCAAGCACCACCAAAACCTCCAGTTCCGACTACGATGGACTATCCCATGACTCTGGAAATCGGTCATTTGTGAACTGATGAGTGAGAGACCTCTTTGGTCACTGGTCAAGGACATGAAGTGGAGCTCCCCAAGTTGAACTGAATAACGGAGGAAGATTGTGAGTGATTTGTATCAACGTTGCCTAAGATAACAACATTTTTAAAAGCAAACAATGACTATTATTTTATTATTATCAATGACTTGATACAGAGGACCTGAAGCTGGATATAAAGGGCATAATTTAACACTTTACGACAAATATCTCATTACCAGTTGAGATGCTTGATTGTATCTAAAACAAAAACATCCTTAATATGTATCCAAATGTGAGTGTAGCTCTCAGTCTTCTACTAATCTTCTCACTGAAAATAGATTCAGGTGAAAGAAGCTCCCCATCACTAAAGTTTATTCAAACATACTTCAGATCAACTATGTCACAGGAACTGTCTGTCTACACTTGTTCTCTCCATTGAGAACAAATTTGGGAAGTAACTGGATATGGAATCAGTGATAGCAAGATTTGCTGAAGCCAAAGTTGCCTGATCTGTCAGCAATGACAGTCACACACACATGCTCTTGATGTATCAACCCAAGATTTCAATTATGTATTTCCTATATACAAAAGCAGCAAATTCAAGTACTTTAAATAAAAACATTCAAGGGAAAGAAAAAAAAACAGAATAGATACAGAGAGAAAGGGGAGGAAGAGGAAGACAGTAACCAAAAGTGGTTATTATTTTTAACTATATAATTTGTTACCTTTTCTGTCTCACAATAATTGACCTATTGTGTTGTGTGTGATATTGTCACTTTTGTGAAAAAAAGATAAAGACACAGGCCCATTGTAGACCCCTATTGTATAATTCTGCTGGAAAACAGAAATAAGTGATGATAGCTCTTTAATGTCAATGGGCATTAAAGTACAGTAAATCCTATTTGCACAGTGATATTTATGAAAACGTTCTTTTCAACAGATGCATTTGCATTTTCTGGATACAGTTGCTATTTGAAGTCTGGTAATGACAAGAAGGTGCAAGTAGAAAATTAAATTAAACAGAAGTATGCTAAGTACATGTACAGTACATGTGGAGGCTCCCATGCCTATGTTTGACTCATGCCCCAATACTAATAAATCTGCCTCTGACTGCACATTGTGACCTTTGTGTGGACAGTTCGATCGCATCCATCAAGCACGTTTATGAGTGTGTCGCTGTCTTTCTTGTACTATTAGTAGACAGTATTTCCATTGACGTGCGTGAATGTGTGTGTGTGTGTGTGTGTGTGTGTGTGTGTGTGTGTGTGTGTGTGTGTGTGTGTTTGTGTGTGTGTTGTCCTATATGTGTTGTCTTTGTTGTGTGCATCTAATCCCCAGGTCCCCAGGGCTGCAGCAGAACAGCTGAAGCAGGGGCAGCGGTGGCTTGTCATCCTGCGGCTCCCGCTGTTTCTCTCCCCTTCACTGCTCCCCATATGGTCCTGCAGCATCAAGTCCCCAGGGGCCTGTTAGCGCTGCACCACCCAGGCCCGGGCCCGGGCCCTGCCACCAGGCCTTTCTGCCTCCTGTCTCACCCTGTACTGGGGCCAATCGTCACCCCATAGTCCCCTTTACCCTCTATATTCGCATAGTAGCACCCCCCTTCTTGCTCCCTCTCCTTTTGATTGTTTGGATCGTGTCTAAATGCAAACGTTGATCCTTCTGATGTGTTGTGCCGTCTTGTGATAACAACCTCTTTTTCCTGTCTACTTTTACCTTTAAATTGATGTTTCTTTCCTCTCTGCCCTTGTCTGTCTCTTATTTCTCCAGGCCGTGCCCTCCTATGTGGTGCGCTAGACTTAATATACAGATTTATTGCTCTCATTAGTTGTATGAATTATCTCCTTTCTTTCCTCCAGGAAATCTTTTTTTGACTCTGTCCAGCTGTTGTACAGTAAAGTAGGATTATCTAAATATAAGGCTGCACAGGCCGACGAGTGGCCCTCTTTCACCCAAAGTCCCTCTTACATTATAAGGCTTGCTGTCTCTTTAAAGAGTGATTTAGACACCACAGGCCCTCAGCAGACCTAGGTGCTAGAAGGTACTTCAGTTTATCTTCTCCAACAGAGCCCCAAGCGTCTCTAAATCAGCTGTCACTACCTCCCGAGGATTACAGGGGATTTATAAATGAACAGGGAGTGCTGTTTCACACAAGTTATCAAACAGATCATAAAACACCGTCACTGGGATTTGACTGTTTGGTTACACATGTTGGAGCTACACCTTATGGTATTGCCGCTTGGTTAGCTGAGTATTTGCACCACAGATGATATCTGGTTTGTTTATTCATTTTATTTTGTTTTTGCAAATGTGAATCAGCTGCATTTGAGCAACTTTACCTCCCATCACAGCAGCACATAACAACTCTTGAAACCCAGATAATATGATTCCACCTCAATGCTAAAAATTTACTTTATCTGTTTTGCAAAATTTATGATTGATCGCAAGATTTTTGTTATCAGATCCTTTTTTGAAATTCGCATTTATGTCCTCTTCTGACTTAATTTGAAGAGTTACATATTGAGTCCTGGCGCCCTCTGTTGATCACTGGAGGAAAGTGTCCTAAAACATTACACAACACTACATTTTGGTTCTTTCTGACCCCCAGTAGTCACACAACAGCTGTACATAGTGAATAGAACCAACTAATTTGGAGCTGAAAAAAAGCAGTAAGAGATTCCGAAAATTCTTTTCTTGATAATTAGACAATGCAACAACAATAAAATGCAATATTTCTAAAAATGGGATTACAAGTGTCAGTCCTAACTTTAATCAAGATTAAATAAAGAAGAGCAAAATGTATACCTATACATTACAATATGTACATATGTTCAAAGTATTGAAGTAAATTAAGTAAGTAAAGCATTTTAACTTTACTGGATTTTGAAGATGTAATAATATATTAAGATCATAATAATGTGACTTTCATAATTCAGGATGATCAATGGACTGCATTTGCCATCTTTATAGGTGGATGCAAATATCTCCAAAAGCTTTAGGTTATTGAAATATGCTGTTTCCTTGTTAAAAAATATAAAAAAAAGATAATTGGGCATTTTGAATTATATTCAAAGGCAAGTTTCATAATCGGAAAAATACCTTGTATAAATGAAAAGATAAAGATAAATTTCACATTTAAGTCACTAATATTAGGATTTCTGGATTTCAAAGTAATTATTATACATTTGTACCCTTTAAGCAAACACACATGCAAAAAAAATCAGACACACACACCACTTAATTTTGTTACACTTTCATCATATTATCGAGGTGCCTGTCCCGTCTAACATGATTCACCATGACTCAGCACTGTTGACCACATTCAGCTGGTCTGAAGAAGGTGATGGCCCAGGAAGTCCTTCACCCTTTTTCCTGCTTTGAAACTCAATCTCTCTGGGTCCCGTGTTGTGTCTTTGACTGCAATATCCTCTGCTACACTCATGCTGTCATCGACTGCCTATGGCAGCTTCTTGTTCTCCACTTCCATTCCACCCTCCGTCCTCCCCATCCCCACCCTTACACCCCTTACACCTCCTGCAGCTGGCCGAGGCCTACCCTTCTCTTGGCTAAGAATCGGCAGGAGGGTGGGGCTCTGGATTCAGCTTAAAGAAAAACAGGCAGATCAAGGACATAAAACACTAGGGGAAAACACAATAGTTATGTCCGATCCTTCATGTGAAAAATCCTCACCAACCATCCTCGTACCCCAGCTCCTCCCCTCACTCCCTTGTCCACCAGCCTTACCGTGATCCCCTTGGCTGGACACGCCTGGACATGGCACGAGACTGGGCTCTTGCCATGACCAGGTTGGATTTTACACCGCTGTTCATGCTAAATGGTTTCAGAACCAGGACAAAACTGACATATTGCCAAGAACTTCATATTTACTAAAGGCAGATTTTAAAAAAGAAAACGTTATAATTCTCGGGTTCATTGCATTTTTTATACTGTTCATTCCAGTATTGGAAGGGAAGCTTTAATTTGAGTGTTTTTACTTTTTAGAGAACTGGAAAGTCAATTGTTTTTCACTTTTTATCAACACATAATTTTTTGCATCTGTTTCAAACACTCTGCTATAATATGAGTAGGTAGGTTATACTCTGACATGATGGATGGGATGATTTTTAATGTCAAGTTCGCCTCTTCAAACACTTGACTTATAGAAAGGGCAGCTTTTCTGTAAAAAAAAAAAGTGAAAAAACATCTTCTCATTGACTCAATCTATATTCGTACATATATTTGTCCTTGCGGGGTCAATAAATCAAAACTAAAAAATGTCTTAAATACAAATTGTAAAAAAAGATCGAGCCTGGCAACCAAATCAGTCAGTCGAGTTCAAAGTTAATTACGCAAGTTGATCTGGTTCCCCTCCCATTTACTTGTTCAATGTACACCGGGTGCTATTACAATCACTTACCTTGGTCTGCACAGGTTCGCAATTGAGGAACAGGAATACAACCAATGCCAAAGTGCATTGACAGCGTATTTACTTTAAAAATGTAAACAATAACACATACACTTTAAAAAGTAAAGCTCTGTCCGTGAAAAAATGCATTTGATGGACATCTGAAAATGTTGGGCAGAAGTGTGACTATAAAACTCTTCTAAGTCTCAGCACAGCATCCCATTATTTTTTCCTGGGTTTTGGGTATTGCTAATTGTGCTCAAAGCATTTTGGTTTGTTATCATTTTTAAAGCCCACTGGATATCAGAAATAAACTGAACAATACCAGAACAATTTGTGTTGTGTAATTACAATAAAAAGGATGACAGTAGCCTCTATGTACGACGAGCCCTGAGGAAAGAGCTACATTGCAAACATAGACATTGGTGATTTTGCTGATACTCGGGGAGAAGGGAAGCACTCATCTAAAATGTTCCCTCCTGTGGCCAGTTCCGTAAAGATTACTGTAGAGAACATTCAGGTAGCGGTTTCTCAGATGACACTGATGACAGTTGATTCACTGTGGCGACCCCTGAAGGATGAAGCCATGAGGAAAAGAGGAAGAAGAAGACAGACTGGACAGTTGTCGTACACTGCATATAACTATTTTGCATAACAGTGGTGAAAATTAGCTTTCATGGAAATCCCCAGCAACATGACAAACCGTTCTTTGTAGTTTCATCTGGAGAGCCAGCTATCAAGTTTTAAGGCCAAGGAAAAAACATATTGCCAGACATGCCAGACCATGGATCTGCAAGTTAGAGTATCATCTCTGATGAAAATTGCCATTTTAGGATCTAGGAACATGTCAGGGGAGAAATGTCTGACTTGGATTTTCTGTGTTGATCACACTCAAAGCTGGAGCCATGTGAAATTAACAACAATGATCTGTTCTGAAAGTGATGCCCACATCATGTTCAAATTTTAAAGATTTGAATGTCAACTGGTTCTGAGTCCAATCTGGAGTTGACATGGGACCAATACTAAGTATAAAGGATTTGACAGGTCAGTCAATAAAACTTTATATTCAATTTGAATAAGCATGTAATGTCCATCACTGGCATTATATTAATGTTTAGCACAGCTCTTTGCTACAGTCCTTCACTATTATGCATGCAGATTAGCTTCAGTATGGCAACACGGGACTGTATATGGAGCCATTCAACAATTCACACTATCATTTACACCTATGGGCTGTTTAGTATCTTCAGTAAATCTATCATATGTTTTGGTCTGTGAGAGAAACCAGGACAACCATTATCTGCTCAGTGTTGATACTGAATACTCTTCAAACCCTTGATTAGTTTTCCAGTTCCCATACAAATCACCAATCGATTTTTGAGTTCCATTGGTCATTAGATGGGCCAGAGCCCGAAAACTGCTGTGGATATAAGTGGCCATGATCAGTCTGTGTAAAAGAATGCGCTGTCTAATAACCAATCACAGGCAAAATTGGAGACAAAAAAATCCAATCAGAGGAGGAAGCTTGGGACAGGCACAAGAAGTGCACTTGTATGTTTCCCCATCAGGCTGCATTGCCAGGTAACACACTTTTGCTAACACAGTAATCACTTTTGCAGGCAGTGTTTAAAAGTAATTTCAATGTAAATTAGCAACTGAGAAATAATTCAAAATTCATATATTCTGGACACTCAAATGGGATTTTACCATGTCTTTTGGAGGACCCACGTCACCACACGCAGCAACAAAATTGGTGACCAGCATGCAGAAATACTTTTGATATGGGGAAAAGCTAAACTGGCCTAAAAATCAAAGCCGTTCTCAGCCAACAATTGAGTTCTACACTCTTGCTGTTTTAAGGGAATCTTCTATATTTGCCACAAGTTTAAAATTGTAATTTGGACCATTACACCTTCATTGGTTGCTGTGAATAGAAAATGACACCTAAGTTGTCACCAGAGCAACCCATGTATGCACTGTTGATGTCTTGACATAATCAGACTGACTGATCATGTTTCAAGAATGATGGTGGAATAGAAGAAAAAAAACATTTTCTAGGGTTAGTCGTGTATTCATTTGTATGTAGTTTCTAAATTAGAAGCCAGTCATGGCTATGTCTGTCGGAAGTTATGTTGGATAATATATTATGAAGTGTAGTGTTTGTCAAATACAAAAGTTTTTTTTTCAAAAACCAATTTATTTTTTGAAAATAGCAAAAACCACACATAAAGTGAAGTTAAATGCAGCACAAGTAAAAACAGATATCAAAAACAAAAAAGGAAACGATAAAAATAAAAAAATAAAAAGCTGAGCAGACATCAAGTATGTCTGTGTATGTCAGAATGAGAAAGAGATAGAGAGACAGAGAGAGACAGAGAAAGAGAGCGAGAGAGAATGCTGTGACATATATGTGTAGTCCCTTCACTCTCCTGCCTCTTATGTGTCCTCCATCAACTATTGAGCAGTCGCCTGCGGTGTTTCATCAGCTGCTTCTAAGATAGTGCTTTTACATGAGCAAATTAATACTTCCATTTTACTCCATTTCTTTCACTGCCCATGTTCCATCCATTCATTTTTCTCACTTTCTTTGCTGTGCCATCTTTTTCAAGTATTCACTCTCTCCAGCTTCCTTCTTTCTCCCGCTTTCCTGTCTTTCTCCCTTGTTCCATTTGCAAGGTGTGATATTGCTTTAATTGAGCAGAAACATGTGGAGAGATCAGACATATCTCGGGGGATTAGAGGAAAAGCTGGGAGTTTGTGCGACTGGCAGCCTATGTTTGGAGCAAGGGTTCTGCTGGGAATGAATGTAGTTAGTGTGACCCTTGACCCCACGAGCTGTTGACGTGGAAGCCAGCCAAGAGGGGTCCAACAGAACGCTTTTGTTAATCTCATTCAGGGTTCCCTGTGAACAGTGGGCAGGGGGAAAGCTGGCAGCTCAGACCTGTGGAATGTAGAGCTCTTTATTCCCATGCTTTGGAAACAGAGGTGGGCCCTGGAACTAGCAAGGCTCCTTTAGCAAACCCTCGTCCACTCAGCTCAATCGACACTGACAGTTTCCTGGCTTAGGGTTGCCAACTGGCATGGCAGCAGTGTAGGGGGGACAAATGCACCCCACCAGGGATCCAAAGGCCACAGGCAGCAGGATGGGACTTCTAACAGGCCGCTACAGTTATGCGCCACTGTTTGGGGAGTCCAAGTTACACACACTGCATTTACTGTGACAATACTGTACTTTGGTGAGTGAATAAAAAGGCTGAGAAAATAATGAGAGAGAAACCATAGATACTGCAAGTAAAACTTATTTAAATCATCCAGAATTCTTTGATGAAGAAAGATTTTTGAAGGTTGTTACTTTAAGGTTGATGAAACCATTCCTTCAAACTTAATTCATGTTGGAGGGTTGTCCAACTTTTTCTTTTGGCTCATTGTTAGATTATTTCCCAGTTTGTTTCAAATTATTCTGACTAACTATGTTGGATCTTCCTAAGACTAAGGCCTTGAGATTAGAGCACACTTCACAAAAGTGGACTCATTTTCAGAAAATGTCTATCATGTCCTGATAGAGCCTTGAGCACCACCTCCATAAACTTTTACTTAGTTACTGCTCTGCAGGAGTAGCATGATCAGTATTCATATCGTATTTCTGTTACGCTCTGGTTCGGCTTTGTTTACCATGATCGATTAATCCTCGTAATGATAATGTATTTTACTTTCAGCCACAGCACAAACAAAATACTTAGATTAGTAGAATTTGATGGCCTGCATCAACATGTTACTGACCCTGTACTTTAACCTGTCAGGACGTTAAGAAGTTAAATATGATAGAACCTGTCGGAATCAACAAGAACTTTGTTATACCTCCTCTCTAGAGGGAGCAGCTGCTGGGATCAGAGAGGGCCACACACAAACGCACACATAATAACTGCTCACTGGTTAGGCAAGATCAGTGGAGGTGAAGTAAATGTACCCCTCCACTGGTCTGACTAGAAAACTGCAGGAGACTAAGTGATAATCTGTGAGGCTGGCAGAAGGTATGAATTAAGAACTTAAACAACTAAATACTGAGCTACGTTTATGTACACTAGTGTACAAATAATTAAAACTTAATTTGCAGAAAGACCAGCTTAACAAAAATTTTCTGTCAATAACCAGGCTTGCTGTCAGGCAGTAGGTGAAGAAGTAAGGCATTGAGGAGCAATGCTCCTCCTGCTCTCACTGCGCTGCCAGTCAGCTGAGTCAGCTACTCAAAGGCAACAGGGGAAATACCTGCTGGTCCACACAATGGTGCTGCTGGGATTACAGGCCCCTCTGCTGGTGAGAAGCTTGGCAACCAGCAATGGGAGAGGAGGCGGAGGACAGAGGACAACAACTGTTTCACAACCTGCCACTGATTCTGTTACGATGTCTGCTCTTATTACGGAAACCTTGAATCCACTCTAACTCTCTTCAACGTGATGTCTATATGTACATTAAATGAAATAAAGCAAGAAACCACATTTGACTGATTTTCTCTTCTTTTCTATTTGGCTGTTCCCTCTGAAGGTTGCCACAACAGATTATCTGCCTCCATCTAACCCTCTAAATCCTCTACTTCCTCTTGACTCAAACCAACTTACTGCAAGTCCTCTTTCGCTACTTTCATAAATGTCTTTTGCTAATTTTTCAAGTAAAATAAAAAAAGTAATTAAATGCATATATATATATATATGTATATATATGTATGTGTGTATGTGTGTATGTGTATATATATATATGTATTCACTGTTTCATACAATTCTTGAAATAATTCCCATGCCACCATGTTTAATAGTTCACTTAGGGATAATGTAAGAGCTGTTCCCTCCCACAATTTAAAAACAGGGGTTCAAATATTAATGTAAGGCACCCCTTGATCAACCCCCCCAAAACCTCTAAATTAATAAATAGAATTAACCATACAGACAAAAGTGCTAAAATGAAATACATCTATAGCTAATACATCTATAAAGGAAAATGAAATAGTTCTTCCAAACTTCCAAATTGGTTAATAATATTGCTAATATTACTGATTGCAACTAAGGTTGTGATACTGCGCATTGCATTTTCAAAAAACTACTTAACATGTCAGGCTAGGTAGGTACACTTATTTTCATGCATTCAAGCCTATATGGTTTAAAAAGATAGAGATATAAGAGAAATAAAGAATTGCCAATCGTATTTGGAGTTTGCGTATTCTTGAAAGAAAGCCTCAGTTTGATTGCACGGAATTAAAGAAGTATATATATTACATGAAAATATGAATGTGGTTGATTTTACAATCAGCCTCAAAGTAATAACAGTAACATGTTCCAACAAAAAAGTGTTTTGATTACCTGACTCTTTCCCTTTCCCTTCCTCTCCCTAACACCCACCTATATATACATGTATGCATGCGCACACACACACACACACACACACACACACACACACACACACACACACACACACACACACACACACACACACACAAACACACCATCCTGACCAGGCCTGTGATTTACCTGCTGTCCAGGGGTTTAACACACCCCATATGGTGAACAATGGCTCATAAAAACGCCTCTAAATGAGGGGTTGTAACAGCAGCCCAGAACTTTATTTATTTATCTATTTATTTATTTTACCAGATTCTCACACAGCTTGCCTGCAAGCAAATTATTTAATCTGTAATCATTCACATTAAATACATGAAATTTAAATTCCTATTTGTTACTGTCTGTATCCAGGTAACAAAGTTTGACTCCCATGCATGTGTAAGTGTGTCTAGATTTAATGTGTGTAAGTGCCTTCCATGTTGCTGAGCATTGAGTTGCAAGACCTTGTTGCAGATGTAGGTGATGTACGCTGTCTCTTATGTCTGCTTCCACATCACTGTGTCAATTAAAGAAGTAAAGATAGACATACATACAGATAGATAGATAGATAGATAGATAGATAGATAGATAGATAGATAGATAGATAGATAGATAGATAGATAGATAGATAGATAGATAGATAGATAGATAGATAGATAGATAGATAGATAGATAGATAGATAGATAGATAGACAGGTTGCATATAGTTTTGCAGTTGTAGTTTTTCTGTTGTGTTTTGTGTAGTATGACTGAAAGGGATGGGTAAACAGAATATGACATTATATACCACTAGCAGGACTGACACGATGCTGTCCTTTATTTCTTTTTAATCAAACCTTCCCAAGTCACAATTGCTAGCACCCATCGACTACAAGTACATACTATTGATATTGTCAAAGTATAGAAGCAAATAGAGTGAATGTTTTGCATTGATTCAGAATAGTCAAGGTTATCCACAATATCCATAACGTCTCATAACGGTCAACCATCACATTCAAGGTAGACACACTGAACTTGATAGAAGGAAAGAATCATCGCAGAGCTAAAACCCAAAATTGCCCATCTAGAAATTAAGACAAAAAATGGATAATGGTTGGGAAAGAAATTATGTTTTAACTAGTCAACAGTGAGACCAAAATCAAAATACGAGTTAGAAAAACAACACCTCAGATATGATGTCAATGGAGGGATAGTAGTTCTGGCTGCCCACAGGCAAGACACAGGTTTTTTCAGAATTTTCGGGGATCAACACTTGTAGATTGTCTTCTTAGATTTCAAGCCAGAGCCAAGGTGATGGCATGTCAGTAAAACTTTGTCATTGGATAAAATTTAGTTCAAGATTTGTCTTTGTGAGGATATTCCTAGTGAAAATATAGAATGTTTTCCATGAGTTTTCAGAGTTTTCCATGTCACCTGCAGCCACTGGATCAAGATTATTTGTTTTTAGCTCTTGTTATTCCATACCACATGGGTGTGTTGAGAGTCTTACTAAAGATCTGGTAATTTAAAGTGTGTTCTTTTTGATATGAAGGAATACATCAACTGATATTTAATCCTTTTAAACAGTTATGTGGGACATGGGGGTAATTTGGGACACAGACACACAAAATCCCTGGTTCAACAAAGTGAGATGGGAATAGATATTATATGTGTAATATATAATATTCACCAGGTACTGATCGCGAATAAAACACTGATTAGCATCAGTTAATGCTGTTATTGAATCGGTTTTATGCACAGAATACCATCATGTGAAATACAATTTGTTTGAAATGAGGGAGCTGTTGAAATAAATTGAGTAATATTCTTGCAATGCAAGAGTGCCATTATTATGACCTTGTAGGCTATAACCTAGCAAACATGGGGTGCAAAGTAATTCTTAGAATGCCGTCTCCAAGAAGCCCCTGCCAGAAATCTCACCATAAATCATTTATACAATTAAGTTAAGCATTACTTCTTTTTCAAAGCGGTGAGATTGCAGGTAAAACTTTTTTACTGTGACTGTATTTACCCCTAAAGTAACAAAACTAATAACCAAAATCCATAGTTCCAGAGCACATTATTTTTATGATTATTATCATTTCTTTCTCTATATTTTTTGGATATCTGCTCTGTCTTTGAATTCTAATGTTCAAAACAAAATTCTGGAGTGTATTTGTAAAGTTTAGAACGTCATATTTTACATCTTTAGAGGATGACAGTGGAGAAGTACATATAGGTTTCCTAAGTCACATCTTTTTGCACATTTCCTACAAGGACTAGATTGAGGTGACATTGGTTCCATGGCCCACAGTGATACGGGATTTGTGAGGCAGACGAGCAACGAGCACCATGGGACATTCACACTAAATAAACTAATATGCTTTTAGACGGTCGCACTGAGGTGGAGTGCTAGTGGGGCGTGTAAGTATGTTTGGGACTGCCTTTCAGTGCTTTTATGGCCAGTTAGGCACAAAGATGCCATAGCCACCAACAGGAAGGGCTGGAACACGGCCGTATATTTTCAGATGCAGTAATATGGAATCCATACTGCTCTGATTTCAGCTTGGAATGGAGGATCCAGATATGGATCCAGATATAGCAGCTAAAACTAAAGTACCCCAGTCTGCCCTGGCCTGGCCCCCTGATACACTCCTTCACCCGGGCTATATAGCTACCCAGCCAGTACTATGTTTTCTTTGTTCAACCCCTGACCTGAGAAAACACGACATGTCCCAGAGTTCTGAGGGAGGGAAAAAGGAAGTGTTTGGTTACAAATTAAATATGTGTGTGTCATGAGCCATAATTTGGCAGGCCCACGAACAGCACTGCTACTGAAATGGCATGTGGTACCAAGACTCTCTCAATAAACTTTAAAGGCCTTCCTTCCATCTCTGTTTCTCAAAGGGGGATCCGCATGATGGCTGGATGAAAGTCAAGATAGATCCCAGGTGTCAGGAACCGAGGGGTGGAATGAGGAGAGGATGATAGGAATTGAACATGTGTTTTGGGTGGGTTTGAAGCAAACTGAACATGATGTGAAGTTAAACGAAAACAGTTTAAAGGATATGACAGCTGAATAGATGCCCTGTAAACCCAAATGTATGAATCATGTTTAGTTGAATTCCCACAAAATAATTTTGTTGTAGTTAGAAGAACAGAACAGCGTGTTTTGCTTTTTACATAATGCAATTTTATTTTGTGAAAAAAGAACTGAAGCAAAAAAAAAAAAGCTGACTGAACTTGTGCTCATTTTCTACAAGAGAAAATGGTCAAAATGTATTTAGTAATACTTTCAAGTTAATTTTTGTGATTCTTTGAAGCATCCAAAGCATTCATGTTCATGATCAAACTCCCAAATTTTCATGGTAGCTCCCCCATTGTATTAAGTTATCAAAAATAAAATACCAATAACTTGTTGTGTCTTTTTATTCTTTTTTCTTTTTTTTGCCACAGCTTATAAAAATTCCATCATGCAGTGACTCTACTCCATGGTTATATTCAGAAAAGCAGCATGTAGTTATAAACCATTGGCCTCCCATTGGCACCCGCTGTGCTTCCTCCCACTCTGACAGACAGACATCAGCTCCCCTTTAATTCCAGGGCTTTGGACCAAAACTGTTGACAGACAGACACCATCTCTAAAATCTCCGATAAATGATACACATGTAAATCCTGCAAACAAATGGAAGTTAAACACGGGTACATTTGACACCTATTTCTTTTTCTGTTTTGTTCTTCCTAAATATTTTAATACCTTGATATAAAGCAACATTCTTATACCCTTAAATATACAGAAACATGTCAATATACATATACAGAAACATGTCCATATGCATGTACATATACATATACATATACATATACATATACATATACATATACATATACATATACATATACATATACATATACATATACATATACATATACGTACACGTACACGTATACATATAGATATACATGTACATATACATATACATATACATATACATATACATATACATATACATATACATATACATATACATATACATATACATATACATATACATATACATATACATATACATATACATAAGACAAAGGCTCAAAATGTCCTCAACTTTACGGCTGAAAGGGTTTAGTTACGGAAAAAAAGTTAAATACAATGTTTCACTTCCTGTACATCACAACTTTAAGAAAATGACTTACCTTCGCGTCAGGCTACCGCCAGTGTGTGCATGGGTTGAGTGACATGGGTCAGGTGCGTGTTGTTCGATCTGTAATGTGTTTGTGTGATGGGGGGATCTTGAGGGAAACAAGGTCATTCCTGTGTTGATATGGCAGCCCCAATCCCCCCTCAGGGACAGGCAGGCAGTGAGGCAGTGATACACACCAGCTTGGGTTACTTAGGCTGGGACTCTGAGGGGCCTCCAGAATTACAACGGCTTCGCTGCATTTTTGTAGTAGTTTTACGGAGGAAACATGTGTGCCTTGTTTCACAGGAAGGTCCGAAGTTTGTGTTGTCTTTAGAAAGATGGGAAAACAAATGATCATATCTTACTATTGGAGCCAATGTGATCACAAACTTCAAAACAAAGAAATTAAGGAAAAGAAAAGAAAAGTTAGTTGCAAAGATTGTATCCCTGAAAATTACCTGAAAAGTTGCCAAAAAACAGCAAGAAAAAAACACCTACAATTGCCAGTGTACACATCAATCCATCCATCATCTGCCACTAATGCTGCACTCAGGGTGCAGGGGAATGCTGGAGCCTATCCCAGGTGTCATCGGCAGAGCAGTGGGGTACACCCTAGACTGGTTACCAGTCAATGCAGGGCCACACATACAGACAGACGACCATGCACTTACTCGGGCCAATTTTCTCATTTTTTTTCCAATTAACCTGCTGGTGGGAGGAAACTGGAGAACCCAGAGAAAACCCTAGCATACACGGGGAGAACATGCAAACTCCACACAGAAAAGTCCTCTTGTTGGAATTGAATGGGTCCTTCGTGCTGTGAGGCCGAAGCGCTAACCATTGAGCCACTGTGCCGCCCAACCAATGTATACGGTTCACATAAAAACAACTATAAGTTTGGCATGACCTTCACCAATTGAAAATGGAAGATATGGAAGAGGGAATAAAGATTATTATCTTGCTTAGAAGGCGAGATCAATTAATTCTCCTATCTACCTTGATAGTGGGTAGTGTGGACGCATCATGTATGAATGACTCAAAAATCCTCAGCAGGTTTTTTTTTTATTCTAGAAATCCAGATTTTCTAGCATTTAAGACAGTGCATTTAACTTTGCTAAATATGGTCAGATCAGAAACCCTTAGGAATACATGGAACGATCTGCTTTCTGCATTTTTGTGATTGTTAATGGTTTAATGCGTTACAGTGGTTTTATCTGTAACAGAAATGTCACTTCTCTTTTTCATTACTTTAGATTTGTTTTTACATACTTCATTGTATAGTAATTGGTGACTCAAGGCAGTCACTAATTGACTGCATTTTGCATAGGCAGTAATAAACTGATCCTGACCTGATCCTAACATGAGTATTGATTGATCGATTGACTAATTCATCAATTTATTCAGTCATTCATCCAGTTAATTAATTCAATATCTATACCATTTATCGTATAGATGTGGGGGGAGGCGGACAGGAGCCTATACCAGATGTCATTGGGATTCATCTGTTGCCAGTCAATCACAGGGCCATATATAGAGTCATGCAACCATTCAATCTCTCAATGGATGTGGATTTTGGGTCTCAAATGAATGTACTTTATGTCTTTGGTCGGTGGGAGGATGCCAGAAAACCAAGAAAAAGCAGGCAAACTGGCCCCTGTCGGGGTCAGGCCATAGCCCTTCTCCCCTACAACCTTCTTGTTGTGGGGCAGAAGTGCTAACCACTGCGTCAACATGTTGCCCTGACTGAAACTAAACTTAGATTATGGCTCATTCTGATTATGTTGCTGACACTTTTTGCAATTTCACCTTTTACAAGGTGAAATTTAAGGAATCTGAACTAATCTCCCGAAATTTCCAGATTTAAGCATGTTAAACAGAAAACAATGACTGATGTCATCATGCAGGATTTTGAAAATCAATCTATCTGTGTATCTATGCATATATCGATTTATCTATCTATCCATATATCTGAAGGTATGAATAGAAAATGGATACATTGAAAGTATACCATACATACTTAGTACTTGGACATATATAAATATCTATATAAATATAAAGTGTCCATATATGTAAGACCTAAACTTTATATCAGTTAATCAGTTCTGAGGTGGATTCGGGTTTAGGTTTTGGCCTGATCAGTAGACACCCTACAAATCAACCAGGCACTGTTGCACTGATGCAATTTTTATTTTATTTTTTCCAAAATAATGTACTTTTGTATAATTGTCACACAGCATTATTATGAAGTCATAACTTTTATTTGTGTATTATCTGATTTGTATTCATACATTTATTTTTTTGCAAATAAGTTTAGTTTTGCAGTTCAGATGTGGTTTATGTCTTACAACTCCCTTATGGATATCATTTTTGTCCTGTCTCTTTCTGGCTGTCCTTTAGACGTTCTTTGGGGTTCCTTTGTGACTTCCTGGATAATTTTTTTTCAATGCATTCTTGGAGGGATTTTGGTTGGTCAGCGACTACTGGGAAGGTTCATCACTGTTTCAAGTTTCTTCATTTGCAGATGATAACTGTCCTCATGGTTCTCTGGAGACCAAGAGCCTTAACAGTGGTTTCGTAACCCTTTCATAATGACAGATTCTAATGATTTCCTTTCTTGTGTTTTCCAGTATTTTTTCAAGTTCAAATCACCATGTGCTGCTTATTGAGATCTTTTAATCTACCCAGCATTGCTGGATAGGTTTCTTTTTAATTGATGTTTTGATTAACACGGTCTGAAAGTAATCACACCAGGTTATCAATTATATTTGGTTAACTGGCTTACGTGAAAACTAAGGCAGCTAATAGTTTTTCACATTGCGCCTGATTTGGTTGAGTTGCTTTTTGGCAAATGAAGTCACCGGCATTTTGTGTTTGCTATCATTTTCTAATATTCAAATCAGAGGGATATATTCATTATAGGTACTGTGACTTCACACTGCTGACAGTATCTTTCACATTTATTCAGTATAGACCAACCTGCTGTGAAGCTCACTGTCTTGTCGTTTAAAACTTGTAATCCCCAGACTCGGCTATTGTTTAGAGTGCTTCCCCTTTATTTTTCATGGGGCCATCCTTCAAGAATTCCATGCTTCATAGATCTCCCCCTTTTCAATACGTGGCAGATGAAAGTAAAAACAGGATTACGGGCTAATCCCTCTCGATTGTTTGTGTCTTTTGGCCACAGGGAGAACTGCTGGAAAGAGAGACAGGCAGAGATGGGGGGGTGGAGGAGATGGAGACGGAGGAGAAAGAAACTTTCCTTGGTTGCCGTCCAGTAATGAGAGCCAGTAATAAAGTGGATGTATTCATGGACAACTGAAGCCAGCAATTAAGGAGAGAGGTAGCTAGCTTCAGACGGCCACTTTGGAGCTTTTAAATGTAAATACAGTCGCTTCTCTAAAAGTGCTCGCTGAGATATTCCAAATGAAATCCCCTCTCACTAATGAGGGAGCTGTGATATTTCTACACCAAGAGTCTCTATGGTGCTACCACGGTAGGCAGTCCAAGCTCTTGTTGCAATGTTTTAATCAGGTTAAAGGAACAGGGATTACGATATAACAGAGTCGGTGGAGACCAGTCGTCCTCTGTTTCCCATATCAACAGTGCTGTTTGATCTGCCCTGAAATCTACACTGCTGTGACTGTCTTAATTAGCGATGTGGATGTAGACAACATCCCCTACATAGTAAATTGCAGAAGCTGACATGTCACCACGTAATATTCTGTGTTGCAGTTAATAAAGAGCAATAGTCGGGGAAAATAAAAGACAGTCTCTGCTGCTACATCTAAAGCCAACAAAATAATACGAAGAAACTCCTCATATAGATCCCGTTAGAAGACAAATTACATTGATTTTGAAAAAAAAAGCTTGGCTATTTGGTAACATTTGGTGTTGGTTGTTGGCAGTAAATTGCATGTTGCCTTGATGAACCGCTGTAGCTTATCACAGACTGTGCTGCTCCTCACCATTGTTTTATCCCATCTGCCTGGGTTTGATGTCTTTCTCCATCTTTTATCATCCTCGCACACTCCTTCTTTAGCACTGGGTCAGGTCCTAGACACATGGGTTTGTGAAGCGGGAGTCATCTCGCTGCCCAGCAACAAACAACAGCTTGACTCACAATATTGTCATGGTGTTTGTTTGTTAAGAATGAGAGAGACTCAGTTGGCGGCAGACCAATTCCAGTGAGCTGGTTGAGATATGCGAATGCTCCATGAATAGGAATGAAGCTGGTTATATGTTGTAGGAGAGCCTTGTGGCGTAAACACAGGCTGTTTTCTCCATTTCCAGTCGGTGGAGATTTTCTTGGTGGCCTGGAGTGGAAGTGGCAATTAGCCTTCATTTGCATTGCCACAGAAATTCATCCAATTAGCAACATTTAAGTGGTTACTTTTGACATTTATTGCTTAAATGGGTATCTTTTCTTTTATGGGCAGGGCACTGATACATTAACCTATAAATGTTCTGCTTAAAGATTGAGCTCATTTTAAGCCACTTTACATTAAAATATATTTAAAAATCTGTTGAACTCAACAGACGTTATTGAGCAAATCCCAAGCACTTTTATATAAGGTTAAATTGATAGACCTAATTGGGGATGGGGGTGGGAGTGTTTTTGTGTCGGTTGGTGGCTCATGATGACGGCGTTCAAGGATACATGCTAGTGTGTACTGTGTGTGTGTGTGTGTGTGTGTGTGTGTGTGTGTGTGTGTGTGTGTGTGTGTGTGTGGTGTGTGTGTGCGTGCGTGTGCGTGTGCGTGTGCGTGTGAAGTTGACTACATGATGATATACTGCACACCGAAGCTGCATTTGTTGCGTTGCGTCATGGGTTGTGAGTTACCTGGTTTACAGAAGTTCTCCACATATGAGGATTTATTTTTCTTGTAAAGCAGCATTAATTTATTATTTTGCCCCACCAGGAAAGCAATACAAGCTATGAACACAACAGTGACATATTATCACCTAATAAAGTTGTTGTGGAGAGTTACGGACTCCTATAGAGTCGAGTTTGTGTCCAGCTAATGAAAGAAATTTAGCTCCTAAGTTCACACAAGTTGGGCCTGCGACAAGTCCCTAGTTAAATATCTTTATGATCATGATTGACATTAAACTGTTCATATTAATGCACCACTGTATTTGAAAAAGAAGAATCACAGATTCTCAGATTCCCTTGTATTTTTGCAACATCTATTTATTGAGGAAAAAAATCAGACACAGGGTGTGATTTATAAGAACAATCTAATGTGACATGCAAATCTCCCCCCCCCTGGTCTGTTTGACCCTCATTCTCACTGCTACAAATAAGCTTGTCCTCTAATTTCAGTTTCACATTGGGACTGACTTCAACTAATAACAAGCGACCAAAAGAGACCGCTTATTTTCAGGATTAGGGTGCAACTAATGGAGTGGCTCTTGCATTAAACTTTTGACCCTTCATATCAAAATGTATAAAATCAAGTCTTATTTTGTATAATATCACTGTTTTTTTTGTAATGGGGAATTTTATGATTTGTATCAAGCAGCACAAATGTTTCACTAGTCTTTGGTGTATGTTCTGTAATGTATCTTTTGCTTATTCAATGTGATTTCACTGAAGAAGTGATACATTTCACAGCCTCAGTTCACATCATCAGCATTAAAAGTCTGAAACAAACAATGAGTTCTGTGTGTATGTGTGTGTTGGGGGAAGGTGGGGGGCAGAGAAAGCATCTGTCAGTTAAATGTAAACAAAGCCTGCTCCCGGTTCCTTAAAAAACCTATTTAGTTTTCTTTTGAGTAGGACATGATGATCAACTAGAAATGAAAGACAATGCAGAATTCAGGATATTTTACCTCAGAAAGTCAGATTGACGTTAAATATCTCTAATTAAAACTTATGTCTTTGGCTCAATGGCTAATTTTGTCAGTAGATCATTCTGATTGTCAGTTAAATAATTTCAAGTTTCGAGCATTGCAGCATGTTTCAGATCAGTTTCTATTCACACAAAGGCAGGTATTGATCGTGCATGGCACTTTTAATTAGATTTTTTAATCTACTGAGAAATCTCATCTCCACCTGGCTGGGGGAAGTAAATTCCCTAATCCCTGTCTCTCTCTCTCTCTGACGCTGGGTTTTAGTTTACTTCTGAAGTGATGCAAGCGTAGTGTGTGTGAGTGCAACAGCCAGTATGTGTCCCGGAGGACCATGCCAAAGCGGAGGCTGTGTTTGTGCTCTCTACAGCCGGTGGCATTAGGTGTCAGAGGCACTACATATGCAGCTCCAGAGCCTCAAGAGAGTTACCCCCAGTGGCTTTCTTCTGATGCTATATTGCAAATGCAAACATCGTCTGCACTGTCAGCTCTGTCATGGAAGGCTGACAGAGCAGGTGCCACCCAAACTAACACTGCCTTCTAAGTTTTCTCAAATCATGTCATTGATTGTTGGAGAATATGTAAGCGTGTTTTTTTTTTGTTTTTTTTTTTTTATTATACCTTAAAGAAAATATAATTTGGAAATTTGCCGAGATGTGCAACTGAGAGAGTGAGAGACTGAATGGTTGTCTGTCTGCATATGTGGCCAAGAGATTCACTGTCAACCAGTCAGGGGTGTACTCTACCTCTCGCCTGATGGCAGGTGGGGTAAGATCCAGCATCCCCCATGACCCTGAGTAGGATAAGCGGTAGACAATGGATGGATGGATGGATGGAAGAAAAGATAACACGAAACTGTGTTTAACTGTGATCAATCAAAGCATTCTCAACCTCAGGGCGGAAAGACAAGATTTGCTTTTTTCTCATATCCTACTAAGGATCATCATACAGAAAATGAAATGAAGCCAAGAATTTAAACTGACATTGCATCAGAATTGGAAAAAAAGAAAAATACCGGATACATGGGAGGGGTATGTAAGACATGCATCGAACTTTTGAAATCCCCAAACTTAAGTGGTGATTTTACCTCATGACAGTGCTGTTTGTTATACTGAAGGATGGCAGCATCAGCTGGCACCGGGAGTCACGATATAGTTTAGCAAAGAAGATAACTCAGTTCTGACTTGAGAACTATAACTGATCATGGAATTGTTGCAGCTTGTTGACACAGCTTGAGCCTTTTCTTCAGACCAAATATTTGGCAGCCTGAGAAACTCACAACAAAAAACTCACTTCAAATTGAAACCCAGTTAATAATGAATATGTATTCATCATTATTTGAATTTATTTGGAATTATTTGAATTTATCCACAGTGGTCCTCAGATAAATCAAATTAAAATAAAAAATAAATAAATCTAATTAAATAAAATTAAAATCTAATAAATAGATCGATAGGACATGCAAAGATACAGCAAAAACATCCTATGATTCACATACAAAAAATGTATGGCAAGAAATTCATATCAATTTTCCCTCTCGAGATAAAAGTGTAAAATGAGAGGTGTCATACAGCCAATTTAATAACAAATTATTTCCTCAGCTAAGTGGCACAACTTGAAACGATGAACAAAATAAAAGAAAAGTTTATGCATATTTGGGTTAAATGTATTGTACATTGCAGGTAGCTGACGGGTCAGTGGGCTGTGGCCCCATAGTGCAATCAGCTTATCCTCACCCCTCACCACTGGCAAAGCTAATGCCAGCAGACAGGAAGCAGTTGTTGGATCCTGCTGGGTCAGCAGCAGTTGGGGCCGCTGATCCAGCTCTATCAGGCTGAAAGGCCTTGGGTGCCTAGTGAACATCCCTCCCCTTATGCCCCTTCCCTTCAAAAGTCAATGTGACTCCTCTGGGCTTTTGTTACATGATGGGATGTGTTCAGCTGCTTCGTCCGGCTGGTTAGGAGGAATGCTGCGGGTGTGCCCCCTCCCATTGGTTGGTCAGTGGAGCGGAGAGGGATATCAAAGCTCTGTCGAGGAGGGAGCGGGAAGTGGACTGAGAGGGTCATGTCTCATTGGGCGAAAGAGGGGGGCAAAGAGCCCGTCACATGGCTGATGGCTGATTTACCACTCCACTGGAGAGGTGAGATCTCATAGGCCATCTCTCCCTGCACAGCAACAGCTCATATATACACTTCATCGACAGATAGTCCTCATTGCTCACCAGCTCTGCAGTTTTAACGACCTTAAACATCAATGTGCTTTCTCTACCAGCCAGCCATCTCCTTAGCCCATCCTCATTTGAAGTACCTGTATTGATTCCCCGCTTCAGCCATTTCAGGTTCAGCCTTTCACCAGCTCCTCTACTGCCAGTCGTTATCCAGGTCTCTCTAAAATCTTCATTTTCTCCTCTATGACATTTTTTGTCATCTTCTCCCATTTGCTGCACTCACCAAGATGTGATCCACACCCATCCCTCCTCACCTCATAGTACTCCTTTCTGCATTTTGCTTGAACTATGGTGGCAAAAAATCTGTGCCATTCAATTCGTTTTGGCTATATACCAGCCATGCATAATGGACACCAAGGAGGAACTCTTCTTTTCTTTCAAGAAGCACTCATTAAATGATAAATATGCACCATCATATAAACACATTTTTTACCTGATCAACCAGGAAAAACACCATCATATTCATCTGTTCATCTAATATATGTTCATCATATTTGTTTTGTTTTCTCCATTTTTTTTCAAATGTGATGTGAAATATCTCATTCTACTACTAATGTGTATTGACCTGTACTTTTGATCCATCCTGGATACACATTACATTCTGGTCATCCTAAAAGAAAGAAAATAAGTGATTCGTTTCCATAGCGAACTTTGCAAAGTGCTGCAAGTTGCAAATCCAGTCAGTGTATTTAAATCAATGACAATGATTACAATTTTCTGCATTTTCAATCATCATTTCATATTAATATTAGGACAAACTTTTTATTTTATCTTTCCTTTTTTTTATTACTTTTTTGAAAAAGCAAAGTCATCATTCAAAACGTGCTCACTTATACGGGTATAAAAGAAAGAGCATCAAGATTCTATAAACAGAAATTATAATGACAAACATTTAAGAAATACAATTAAAATAAATTGACATTTAGGAACCAAAGTTTCTTTATTCCTTTACTCTTTGGTGTCCTTGTAGTATATGTGGGGATGACTGTTGTGGCTGAAATTATGGCATTGAGGTACTTGTACACCTGAAAGTAAAAAGAAATATCCCTATGAAGAACACAGAAGAATTCACAAGTTGCTTGTTTAGATTAACACACAAGTCAGTGATGAATTATATATTTAAGGCTGTGTAGCAATTAATAAACCAGGATAGCTTTTGGAGAAATGTACCACTAATGGCCTTGAAGTATGCTAAAGGAAAGAAAAGAAAAGAAAAGAAAAGAAAAGAAAAGAAAAGAAAAGAAAAGAAAAGAAAAGAAAAGAAAAGAAAAGAAAAGAAAAGAAAAGAAAAGAAAAGAAAAGAAAAGAAAAACCGGACAATTTATTATGAAATGTGTTACATTTCATAAACAATATGAACAATAAGTGGTTTTATTAAATTAAGTTTGGAGAAAAAGGACTGAAAATTGGCATATCTATTAGGCATGTATTGTCTGCCGAGTTTTATTGCAAAGGTTCAGGACAGCATTTCTCCTGCTACTGCAGCTGCCTCCCCATCCACCTTCAACCATGCTGCATATGTTTTGAATTTGAATCTTAGTCTAGGCTGTCGGAAAAAATGAGACCATTCAGAGATAAGAGAACACTCCTCTTTTTCTCTGTCAACATATAAGTCTTAAGTGAAGCCGAGTGCTAGCTGGGATTCCTGTCTGGTATCCTGTCTGACATTAAAGACTACTAGCTGGGACTGAAGAAAGCGCTCAGAGAGAAGTATTCCCACTGGACCCTCAGGCAGATGGAGCAAGAACACCTTGAAGGATGGGAGTGTCGCAGAGCCCATCCGCTTGCCCCTCCTTCTCCCACCTCCCCATCCCACACTCCCGTCCCCTTTCAGATGAAACATAATGTGCGGCTGTCTCAAATCTCCAGCAACGTGTGGATGTGAGCGACACGGAGAGAGCACCTGGCTCTTCAAGGGAAGCAGCCGTTTGAGATGTGACAGAATGCCTTGTCAAATAGAATCAGTGTAATGGAGGGATAATCCCACACTCATCACTCAAAAAGGCATGTCTGTAGGGCATCTTGGAGGAAGAGCCTGATATGCTTTGCAACATTGAGATGGTAAATGCCTGTGATGCTGCTGTATTTATCACATGCTGAAATCAAAGCCAAGTGATATTGACAGGAATTTGAGTTTAGATTCAATGTAGGATGAAGTAATGAGAGGTTCCATTTAATGGTTCAATAATCAACGCTTCACTGAGGTACCGTGGTTCCTGAATAGTCCCAGAATAGAATAGGACTACTGCTAGTCGGAGTTCCACATGTAAATGACAAGACAGACGGGAGAATTCTTTTTCAGATATGCGCTTTTTTTCTATTGTCACTCAAAGGCCCTTGGAGTAGATTTTACTGCTCGGCCACCCTCTCTGACCTGTCACTCAGCCCTCTGACAGCTGGTAGGCTGCCCTCCTCCTCCTTGTCCTTCTCTTTTTCACTCCTTCCCCCAACCGGGCCCTCCAAGCCTTCCTTCTCCACCACAGCATGCAATTTGTGGGTCTCATTTTCAAGTGTCAGAAGCCCCCCATCAGTGTGATAGCTCCCTGTCTGCCTGTCTCATTAGAAACAGCTAGCTTGGCCTGAGAAGCAGTAGGAGATGCGATTGGCGCTGAGCTCTTCCCAGGCTAGGAACTGTGAGATGAGTTCTGTTAACACAAGTCAACCTGATCATCATCTGGCTTGATCTATCATCCACCCATACATTGATTCATAAACCCACCAACAGTCACTTATGAACACACAAACACACACACACATGCACACACACACCCCACCCCATGAAGATGTCCATTCTGTTTTTGTGTTGTCTTATTCATTTATTTATTTGCTTTTCTTCTTAACTTGAGTGGACTTTTATTACAGTTACTTTATGGCTACACTCTCATTAGGAGTGAAGCCATAAAGGTGTCATTTTTGATAGGAGTCAGAATGACAAGGAATAATTACAACTACAAAAAGACTAAGTCACAACACGCATGCATTCAAATCTCACTTTAAACAATGGATCTGCTGTAAGTTGGTTTAGGTAGGATTATTGTGCAGACTTCTTTGAATTGGGAACCATATCAGGTGTTCTCTGATGGAGCCACCAAAGGACATAGCCAGATATTTTTGATTATTTTGTTTCAATAAACTGTAAAAATTGAAAACAGAATGAAGCCTCATATTTAGTCAATACTACCAATCTCTTTTAGACATTGTATTGCAGCAACCTCACATCCAGGGCTGAACAGAATAAGTTGCCAACATTCCTCCAGAATACAATCAATTGTTAGGTTTTGGTCCCATGTTAAATATCACTTAAACTGCCAAAGAGTTGTTGTCTTGCATGTTTTAAGATGTTGAAAAATACCATGAGTATAGGTGGAAATTGGTGCAGCCAATATCAAAAGCTAAGCTCAATTTACAGACAAATGGAGAACAATCTGCAAGTCAAAGGCTAAAGTCCATTTTCATTGATAGAATTGCCCCCTGATATAATGTAATGGGGTGTTTATGCAATTTTTTAATACCCTCTAATTGTGGATTCTTTCACAGAGATGGTTTGGCATCAGTCCAAACTGTTCTTGAGAAAAAACAAAGAGTTTTCATGTGTGTATGTTGTGTTTTAATCGTCCCTTCACATCATCATCCTCATCTTCCTCATATTTCAAAATCACTTTTGACCTTGTAGTTTCCAGGAAATGTTTACCGTCAGGCTATGTTGTTTTGAAGCTGTCATTTCAATTGAGTTTATGATTTTGTGTATCAGATTTGTCCCGCTACACTCCTGCTATAGTCTGTGTAAATCTTCAGCAAACACTCTCTATGATTGTATCCCTGTTAGCTTCTCTCAGGGGACAACTCTTGATCAAGGGAAACAAAGGTGTTTACTTTTTAGACCTGCATATCAAATGGCCTTGAAGGACAAAAAAAACTAAAAAAAAGAAAGAAAAAAAACCTTAAACATCAGACGACTACGATTCCCGCTTCTTTATTGTTTGTCCTTGAGAGTTAATTGTGCAACATAGAGACATCCATTAGGCGGTCTCCCGTTTGATGTTTTTTGATGCGAGACCAAGATGTGAGACGGTGAATAGTTAAATTCTAATTGCGTGAGGAATTTGTATCGTTATAATTTGGGGAGGCTTTGTATTTCTCTCTTTTAATGAATGTAACATGGCCATCTAGTATGGGAAGGAGCAGAGATTTTTTGAGTTAATAATGAACTGTGAAAGGCTTGTGAATATGTATGAGGATGCGAGACCCTAGGCAAGATGTACACAAGCTCCCCTGATGGGTGTGAAGTTGATCATATCATTTCCTTCCAAAGAGCTAGTCTCATTTGGCAGAGTTTAATCCAGGGCTCATTGTTATGTGGCACAGCTTTGTAAGAAGTAGAGCACAACGCAGAGTTGTGGCAAGACGGGTGAAATTCACAGGATTCAATTGAGGCTTTTACCACTTGACACTGAGAAAATTCTACCTGACATCCTGTGTTACAATGACTGGAATTAGAACTGTGTTAGGGAGGCATCAGTGCTTTCTTCTTCAGACCTGATCGTGCTTTTCATCTTAGCTATCAATTGGTGAAATATTGAGAAAAATAGTGGAAGTGTTTGCTTTCAAAGGTTAACATTCAATTAATAATCTAGACTGGAAAACACAGCCTTGCATACTCAAGAAGAAGAATATTCAGATACTTTACAAAACATTTTAAATACAAAATACTTGATTCACTGGCTTGATTCTCAAATGCAAGCAGTATGTTTTTCATCCTTGGGACGGAACAGTGGACCAGCTCTACACCCTCAGCAGGGTGGGAGGGTGCATGGGAGCTTGCCGAACCAGCCTACATGTGTTTTGTAGGGGTGGTGCTCTGGGAAAATGAGGTAGCAGGTCCTGTGATATGGGCCACTAAGCCCCTGTATGACCAGTGTCAGAGCTTGGTCTGCATTGCTGACAATAAGTTAGTTTCATTTCCATTGAGGGTTGGGCTTTGTCACCGATTCTGTTCATAACCGTTTTGGGCAGAATTTCAAGGTACAGGGGGGCATTCAGGGGATCTGGTATGGTGGCATCAGGACTGGAGCATTGCTTTTTGCAGATGATGTAGTTCTGTTGGGTTCATCCAACTAACTCTTACTGGAGCGGACGGAAAAAAGTGAAGTGCCATCTACTAGGCTGGAGATAATATCCTACTCCAAGTGGAGGAGTTCAAGTTCCTCGGGGTCTTGTTCATGAGTGAGGAAAAAATGTAGCAGGAGAATGGTGTGTGTGTGGAGTAGTTCCGTGCATGTTCCACTGGGAGCAGGCTCGGGGAAGACAGTGGACATGATACAAGAACTACATCTCTTGGGAATGCCTCAAGATTCCCCTGGAAGAGCCGGACAAACTGGCTAGGAAGAGAGAAGTCTGGGTCTCTCCGCTTAGGCTGCTGCCCTCATGAAACAACCCTGGATAACCGGCAGAAGATGAATGGATGAACAGACTTCTGCTGTACTTTGAAGCCCTTTTTTTTGTGTCTATTTTCCAATCATCCAGTATTTTTTTCTCAATCCACCACTAATGTCTTTCACTTTGTCTTTTTCTTTTTTTAAGAGATTTCACAATTCCTTTCAAAATTATGTTGTTGGTAAATTGACCAAAGATGGTGACATTACTAATGTTTTGAATCACATTCAAAATACTTCCAGAAAATAATTTTTGTAAGTGGTCTAAAAAAATGACAAACTGACTGCAGTGCTCTCGCAAGAATTCAACACAAGCATTGTGGGTGAGAGGATCCTATAGAAGTTCCTTTCTCCTGTCATGAGCTCCTGACTGTTTATATAAACTTCATCGACTTTAACAACTTGATTATATTTTATTTTCTATATCAATTATATTTATATATATATATATATATATATATAATTTTATTTTTTTATTTATTTATTTATTTTTTTTTTATTGGATTTTGACCCACTACATCTCCTCAAGGAAAGATATGTTGTGACTGGTGAAACAGTAATATTAAATAGAGAAAAGTAACAAATCCATATTAATTTACAAATATTAATATTGCACTAAACTCTTGGGAAAAGAGGAAGTTACATTTTTGATGCCAAAGACCGCCATATCATGTAATGTCAAATGCCTACTGCTTGTGTCATTTGCTGACTCTTAAATTTTCAAGTTAATTTATCATTGGTTGCCTGTCACTCATTTTTTCCTGTTGTTTTCCGAATAATGTCAACTTTAGGTTTTTTCAATGGAAATTAGGAGCTGCACCTGGCGAACCTCAAGGAGAGAACCATGAGAAACAAGAGGCAAATAAGGTACAAATGATCACCTGATAAGTCGAGGCTCTGTACAATTCATTATGCTAATCAAGAGTCATATGTATCATTTTACAACTTGTTTTTTTATAAATATATTTTAATTCATTAAATGCTGCATTTTCTGATTTAATATGCACAAAGTTGCATAAGCAACCAAAAGCAAAATGAGAACATTGGATAAACACACATTTACTTTGTTTCATGTCTTTGTTTCAATCTGTTTACTTTATTTTCAATTTTTATCAATGTATCCATTCAGTCATTTAACAATATATATTCATTTAGAATGGCTATACTTGATGTTTTGACTGAAAGAGATTACTTTTCATCTCGCAAGAAAGAATTGTTTCTAAGCTTACATAAGAAATTACTTGAAAGTTTTTCAAATCAAAAAATGCTTTTAGGTTTAGGTTTTGTTTTAGGTTGTGTTTTGGACACTGTACAAGGGGCTAAATGGGATACTCAGCTACTATTGTTGGTTCTGACCCGGCTCCTCTGTTTGCTGTTTCTCTCGAGTACTGGGGTATGTTCACGAAAATTCCTGGCTCGGTGAATCTCGTACAGCTCATTTTAGATTAAGGCGGCTGTGCTTCAGACAGGGTCAGTAGAGTTCTAAATCGCAATGATCATGATGCTTGTGTGAATAATTTAAGAGCACTGGAAACAGAAAGACACACAGGCACACACACACACATAGACACACACACATAGACATTTTATCCTTAACTGACAGATGCCCTGACATACAGGATGAGCAGGTATACACATGCATGCGCATCCCCCCCCACACAGTTTATGTTTAACGACAGATGCTCTTTTATACAGTATGAGCAGCCACAAACACACTTGTATGCATGCACACACATACATATACAAATACACAAACAGTATATGTTTAGCTGACAGATGTTCTAATATACAGTTTGAACTGACAAACGCACACAGACACAAGGACTCGGACACATCCACAACATTATAACACACCTTTCATTCTTGATCCAACTCTGTAACTGCACAATGTTTTAATTCATTCACCTTTAAACAACATTAAGTTCTTACTGTGGAGGTTCTCAATCATCCAGGTCATGGTGAATTCAAGTCCAATTGCAGTGACAAGAAGATTTCAGCATTAAGTTCTAGCTCAATTATTAGGACTGGTGCTGCATTAATCAGTGAAATGTGTTGTTATCAATAATTGAGCACAATAGGTAATATTTGGAAAGTCATTCATAGAAAAATGGCCAATTCTGGATTGTTGTTTGAGAATGACACTTTACAATGATGAGCAAAGTTGGACAAATTCGCCCTTGTCTTCCACCTGGGAGGTACTGCATTATAATCCCGCTAAACAAAGAAACCTGCATTGCTGGAGGACTCTCCTCCTAAATGACACAAGAGCAATACTTTGGATTACTTTGTTGGTATTTTCCCTAAAACACAGCCAGTAATTACTGAAAAGGCTCAGAATAAGCCATTTAAATGGCCAAGGACATTATCAAAACTAATCTAATAAGGACATAGTGCCTTCCTTTAAAAATAAACAAATACAATGGTTGATAAATAGATAAATAATGGAAAAAATGGTAAATAGATTAATTCAAGCCTGCTTGATTTGATGTAGAATACAAAATAATACTTTTCAGGAAAACATTAAGGTTCAGGTTTAGAATAGAATAGAATAGAATAGAATAGAATAGAATAGAATAGAATAGAATAGAAATACTTTTAAGATCCAAGACTGGGAAATTCTTGTGTCCCAGCAGTAGGGTTACAAGGCAAAAAAAAACAAAACAGGATCGGAACGTCATACATATTATTTGGGTAGCAAAATAAATTTAATTAACACTTGAATGATTTTTAAAGGTTCCTAAGGTGGCTCCTTCCAAGAAATGAAGTGGCATTCAGCTTAAGGCAGGAGCGAGGCAACATTACCTGGGCATTGCAGATTTAAATGTATGTGTGTGTGTGTCTGTGTGTGTCTGTCTGTCTGTCTGTGTGTATGTGTATGTGTGCGTGTGTGCGCGCGGTCCTGCACATTGACGCACTATTGTCCAATACTTGCACTTAGGCTTCATTTGCGACACCCTAAGCCACGACACTGACCTCACATTGAGGTAGCCAAGGACCCCTCTAAGTGACGACATTTCAACCTGGAACATTTCGATTTCAACCTGTGATAGCTCCCCGGGGAATTATTAAAATTTTAAGTGTGCCCTTCAATCTTAGCACCATATGAAAATGAAATCATAGCGCTATCATGCCCCCCAGAACAAAGGTTCCTCGTCTGACTCTACGCGGCAGTCACTGGTGCGGGTCTCATTTCCCCTGCCAGCAGGTGTCCTCTCTGGATATAATAGGCTTTACATGTGTAATTAACACATTGCACTGGTGCTTGCGCTCTCCATAGCCTTAGCCCTGCTCTGTCACCATGACTTTATTTTTTATTACTCCCCCGTTTCATATCTCCACCCTTCCCGCGTCCTCTTTATTCAGAAACATAATGGCTGCTAGGCCCACTCATGCTGTGGGAAAAAGTGAGTGCAGAAGACAAAGACAACACCTTGACGACATAAGAGCCAGGCAAAGATGGATCAGCAGATTGTGGACACGGATGGAGTTAACAGCTTGCTGTGTTGGCCTGCTAATTCCTTAAAAACCCCCTCTCATGAAACCTGTAATTACCAGGGCTTCGTTAATCAAGAATGAAACGAAGGAGAAGGGGTAGGCTAATTGGGGCTGACATGCTCTGTAATTAGAGTAATACTCACACATTGGGATTTTATGAATGAATGACTTCGCCATTTTTTCTAAGATCTTGATTACATTGCATTGAACAACTCATGTTATTTGAATACGTGTATGTAAAGGAGACAATATGTTACTCGTCATTTTGTTTGTCCAAACAGCAGATTTTCTCTCCGGGCCTCCCGACTAGGCTATAGTTAATTGTGTCTTTGGCTGGGCATTTGGGTGGGTTGCGGAGATGGATGGGTGGGGGCAGGGAAGTCCAATTATTTTTCTCTCCTCTTCTTTTGCCCCCAAACCTTTTTTCACCCATGCGCTGTTAGCTTCTGGGCAAATGAAGTGGATTTCTGTGTTTGTGGAACTTGATCTTCAGAGTGGGATTCATCATAGATAGATGCTGACCTATTTCTGGTTTGTCACTGAAAACACAACTGGCAAATTGATGCAAACAGCAGTGCATTTTCTTTTGCTGAGGTAAAAAATTGCTCTTGATAATTTAGCATGATTTCAAGATCAAATAGCAGCTGTTATGAGATATTTGAAATTTGAGAACTCACACAGCAAGCTGATTATTTCTGGCATCATGTGACCATTTCTAAGGGCAAAAATTTGCATACTGGATCAGAGGCAAATTGCTTTTTGGGAGCAATTTGACAAATTGGCATTCCAATTATTTGAAAAGAAACAAAAAGAAAAGAACAGTAAATAAAAGAAAGTAACAGAAAAGAGAAAGAAAAGAAAAGAAAAGAAAAGAAAAAAGGAAAAGGAAAGGAAAAAGAATAAGAAAAAGAAAAAGAAAAAGAAAAAGAGTATAAAGACTCTTAAAGAGTATAAAGAGTATAAAAATTCCCTTTCATTAAACATTTGGGATTTGACAGGCATACATTCAGCGAGAACACATAGAGACACTCAGTACAGGTTTAGTGGCAGGGGATCAACTCAAAATGAAAAAATCAAAGAAAAAGGAAGAGAAAAAGAAAAGCAATCATAAGCAGTTTAGACAAGGTAGCTGCAGAAGAACAGTCATTTTGGAGTGGGGAATCACTCCATGCTACAGCTACGAGAACAAACCACTCGGGCAAATGGACCCAGTGTCTTCCTTTTATGTTGGATTTCAAGGGAAGTTATTAATGGCCACTCATAAAAGTCATATGGACATTGCAATTGCCCTGACCTATACCCAAAATAAGATGCATGGAAAGAAAAAGCAGTGGGACAGCCACTTTGAAGAATGTGTGAACGTGAAAAATGAAATGGCTTGTGCAATGCTACTGAATCTGTTCTGAAGTAAAATATATTGTTCAAGAGTTAAAATCTATTTTTCTATTCTAAAGGATGATTATTAGATTATTATTGTTATCATCATAATATTTTAACACTTGACTATAATGACTAGCTATCAAACAAATCATGAAAACCATCTAAATTAGACTGATAATCGCTAATCAAAGTCAATATTATTTTATGGGGGGCGGCGGGGCATTGTAGAGGCCTTATTTCATAGGTGTCTACAATGTACTCTCTGCATTCCCTCTTATTTCAATGACCTTATTAACATGATACATTTTTTATTGTGGGTATCTGGGCCTAGATTTTTTTCAATATCTGGGTCGAGATTTTCATAAATGACCATGTAAATCTTGCTGGCTCACAGGGCAGCATCATCCGGACACACAGTTTGCCTTGCCTCAGTTTGCATTGCACTTTCAAGAGGTAGCAAGAGCAATAGTTATGAAAGGTTTGAAAGGTTTGATAAAAGATTTGAATCAAGAAAATATAATGCACTGCAGTGCAAACAAACAAGTGTTTGTTGTACTTCATTACAAAAAATTAAAAATAATACAGCTCACATAACTCAGCTATTGCACATGCCTACAATAATCATGAAGAGTGCACTCAATAGAACTATTGGACACTTTTTTCTCCTTTTTTTGTATTCAGTGTTTTAAAGTTGACATGTTTTTGTTTATATTCTGAAGTGATTGATTTCAGTGGAACTAGACTAAGGGTGGTTTTTGAGGTTCATCCAACTTACTATTTCTTATTGTCAGAACAGCAAGGGTGAGCACAGAGAAGAGAGCATTTTGGCACCTCACTCCAGTTTTGGTTCTTTGCTGTCCAGAGGGGAAAGGCCAAGGCAGTGATTTATGGAAGCCATCTGAAGATGCAGGTCCCCTACCTGTGGCTGATGTGTTCTCCTCTATATTGTCTCTCATTACCTCATTTGTCTTGGTGTAATACATTGCAACACTGTCCCTCATAAACCTACTTCAAAGGCTGCTGACCAACTCCAGTTCCTCCCTTCCTAGGATTGTGACAGCTTGAGATCGAAGCCCAGTCACCCTTTGCCAGGGATCTCCAGTGGGTCGGCAGCCTCGAGACACCAGGCAATGCATTTAGGTTGTAAAAGTTAACACTCTAAAGAGTTACCAGAGAGATGACTCAGCACCATAATAAGGCAGTACTTGTGTGTGTGTTTGTGTGTGTGTGCGGGGGGTTGGGGTGGGGGGTGGGGAGTTATGTATGAACACATTTGCTTCAATGGAGACTATGATATCTGAATCACATTTGCAGATACACTGCTTATATCAAATAAGAGGCCGTAACTACACAGATTGTTCTTTAGTTTTGATGATGGCAGAAATGCAGATTTGGGGATATTTCTTAAGTAGACAAGTATCTCATTAAGTATGTAATAAGTATCTCATGTCATTATTAATATATTTAGGGAAATATATCAACTGTCTAAAATTGAATGTACAATGCACTTTAAGATGTCAATATGGTCATAAATTGATACTGAAATGAGTCATTACAATTACTGTAATGTCACCACACTACTCTACAATGCATTTTTTTAACTTCTATTTTGTTTTATATTGCATGCCGATAAAATGTCCTCACACCAAGAGAAAATGTTGCATGACTGTGGAGGTGTGTAGCGTTCACATCTTAAATCTAATGATGTTATCTTATAACCCTAACCGCTATTCTTCACTAAAACCTACTTTTGCATTGAATGCAGAACGTGGTTGGTTGCTGACCTCCCTGTACACTCAGAGCTTTGTCTGGTCAGATAGCAACACAAACATGATGTCTTGTCTAAGGTCTTTTCAGACTTGCAGTTTTCAGTCAGTTTTTTACAAATAATGACTCTTAACTTTTCTAGTCTGTTCATTTAGTGTTTTTTTTTAGCTTTGCCTCTCTTAATCAATGTTCTATCTTCCAATCTCTTATATCACAACTTTTAATCTAGGTACTCATATTGCTGTAATTGCTAGCAGAACTTTATGATCGTAATTCTAAATCCCTGGCCAATAATATATTCAGCCCCCCCTCGCACAATTGTTTTTAGAACCCAAACAATGCTTCTGAAATTCAATGTGTAATTATTCAGTTAATCTTTCACTTCAGTGTGAAATGCCAATTAATACTGAAATGGAAGTGAAAACATCATTCAAAGTTTGCCTTCTCTTCGTTTTTTTTTTCCAATTAGCTGTGCAGCAGTTGAGACAGACAGATTAGTGTCACTGCAAAAAATACTGCAGCAAAATTATTTTCAGGCATTAGTTGTTGTGATACAAGGTCCTGCACAGCTTCAGACCAAGCAATGAAGTGCGATCGTCTCCATCTATCCATACTGAATGCATTTGGGAGCATTCCCTTGAGCTGTGTTTTAATGTGCAGCCACTTCTTCAGGGACGTCTTCAAAGGCAGTGCTATAACATGCTGCACTCACCTCTGCTTCCTCCTTCTTTGCGGCCAACAAAACAACAGGGATTTTTTTCTCTTCACATCCACCTCCCCGTTGCCTGTCACTGCCAGTAATGGAAAGGGCACCTCAGAGAGTCCTGCCCCTTCTTTTTTCTTTCATAATTTCCTCATACTGTTTCTGTTTCCTCTCCATGCTCTCTGCAGTCAACATCCTCCATCAGGCTCTGACTATTATGACTTTCATCTTTGCCTCATCATTTACTGGAGAGGCGTGTGCTATTTACACATCACTAGCTAGTGTTTTACTTGGAATGGAGAAGCTGGACTCTTTATGTATCATAGAGGATCTTGGCAGTGTGTGCACTCCTCTGTTAGTTTAGGGGTGCACTTATTGGTGCCACCTGCTCTTGGAGTAGCCTCTTAATTAGCAGATCAAAACTAGTGAAAAAGGTGCTAAGTGGTTAGGCGCTGCAGCAGCAGACTACTGGCCTTTGATCCACACAGACCAAGCCTCCCTGGCAGCACCATGACTAAAATTAAATATGAACAGACATCTCTCTTTTCCCTCTCCCTTCATAAACTGCAGCATTTTCATCCATTGCATTCTGTTTGATGTGAGTGACTGCTTAGCCTGACAATGGAGGGCAGTGTGTGCTGGAAGGAGTGGCTGACTAAACGAGGGCTGAAGCCTCCTGCTGAGGTACCTGGCTCTGCCCAGACCAATCAAGCGAGTTGTTAAGTGTTGCCGATAATAACTGAGTGTGTATGTGCACCCCCTACCACCACCGCAACTCTGTTTGATGTATTATTTGTGCACTGATTTATCTGATGTTAGAGTAAACACCAGACCCTCATGGCTTCCTGGATTGCAACGACTGAACGCTGTCTCCTGTGTGTTAGCGCTAGATCGGGCCTGGTCTGGCCCCTCAGTGTCATGTTACCTCTGTCTTGCATTAGACCAGAGACTGTTTACGAGTTCAGCAAGCAGACTCTGGCTGAAACAGTCAAGGTCTTGTGTCACCAGATGTTTTATAGGGAAGGCAGCATGTTAGAGACAGGCAGTAAGACCAGAGGCAGAGGGGTGCCGGCGCTGGCTGGGCCAGGAGTCAGGTGCTCCGGCTGCCCGTTTATGGCTAGTCCACTAATGAAAGTAGGTTTCTGGGACCACTGTAGAACATCATAGACCACTCTACCAAGGCAGACCCCCACTTCCATCTATGCAGGTATGTCATAAAGCTTTAAAAGACCCCTCCCTTTCATTATTCGCATCCGTCTCCCTTTTCTCTACGGTGTCCTGTCTGTTGATTGATTGGTTTTCATTTGTTGTCATGTTTTTAGGTGGCCACTGAGATGATGGTGACTGGACTGGGTTGCAACAGGATAGGAGTGAGTTATCATTAGGCACATAAAGTGTGACGTGCTCCCGGAAAAACTCCAGTCATGGCAGCTTGATAAGAGAAGTAAATTGGATGGCTGTGATGGAGCCCGGGACATGGGTGTCTCCTGAGGCACCAGCCACATATGGAAGAGATCAGGGAGTGTTTCTGTGGTCAACTGTGATGTTGACACTTCAGAGACCTGTTAGTGTTAAGCCGCCACAAACAGGATCTCTACCCTTTGCCACTGATTTTTGTCTCCCAATGACACACCATATAAAAACAATATGTAAGTGTGTGTGTGCGTGTGTGTGTGTGTGTGTGTGTGTGTGTGTGTGTGTGTGTGTGTGTGTGTGTGTATATATATATGTATGTGTGTGTATACATATATATGAATATATATACATACACACACACACACACACACACACATACACACGCACACACACACACACATATATATATATATATATATATATATATATACCACAGATTAACATTAATACATGTTAATGTTAACTAAATAACACATCATGTCACCACTGTAACCAAACCGAAATAAAGGCAGCAGAAAGGAGTATTCTGTTGTGACTTCATCAAGATCATGTTTTTTTCATCTATCTACTCATATTTTGTAATGACCATTGCTTTGAGGTAACATATAACTCAGCTGGTTGTGAAACTTACAGTGTCCTGTAATGAGAGATATTTTTCTGTTTAAAAGTGGAAAGGAAATTTTGGTGTTAGTATTTATTTTCTTATTTTTCTTATTTTCTTATTTTCTTATTTTGTCTGTTTGCTTGTTTTTAGTGAAGGAAGATTTGATAATTGTATCAGTTGTTAAATTATCACCTGTTTGCAACTGATTTGTAAAATGTTCCCTCCTTGAAATACAGTATGTCTAACATATAAAATCCTCGGTCATTGACAGAAACCCAACCAACATTTTGTTTATTTTAGTAGTAGAGGTAGTTTGGAGGGCTTGTTGTTATCGTTGCTCTTGTTTCTTTGTCTTTTGATTGCAGTTTCAATACAGGTAGAGTTAAAATAGTGGTTGTTTCCAATCAGAAGGATGACAATCCTATCATATTACCCTCTTTGACAGAATTGCTTTTTTTTAGATGTCAGTTGTGTTATTTGGAGAAGATAGAAAATTGTTGTTTTATATCAATGCTACATATTATAAATGTCATAGTTGCAACTGTGATTCTCCATTTGCAAGCTACTTCACAAAAAGACCTACTCTGGCGGATTTGAATGACGATTTAGTATCTCTCTTGGCCTGAAAGTTTAGCTTAAACTCAAGTAGATCCTAAGATAAGATAAACACAGAAGATTATTTGTGATGTGCATCTTCTATCAGAAAAGTCATCCTCAATTATTTGTTTTAAGCTTGACCAGATCTGTTGCTTTAGATAAGCTGTAAACAGCAAGAAATGCACGTATATAAACTACATGTACTTTTTTTCTACATGTGTAAAAACCGTGATGCTCTCTTTAAATCATTTTTGATATGATTGACTGTTAAAGTAGCGCTGTTGTTTATGTTAAGCTATGAGCTGAAGGCTATTGTGGTATATTTCTTCTCTTTGTTTTCGTTGCCGTGTAACAGCTGTTCTTGATACTACATTGACATCTACTAGTTCCCTCAATAACATTAAAAAAATTAAAAATGCAGCTCCAGCCTATAAAAAGATTAATATTCGTACATTATAGTGCTCCTATGTCAACAAAAACAAATTTTTACTGTTTCTGTCATTTTTTGGAGACCGATATTGCTGTGCCATTTACATAGTGGCTTTTTCATTCCTGAAGCGAAAGCTGTGTTTTACAAATGTTGCACATCATGGATGAATTTTGAGGACCTGGTACAAATGTTCGTAGCAGCATAACAATGGCATTGCCAATATGACATCAGTCACTGTACCCAAAATGAATTTCCCAATCAACTTACACTGACAGAGAAGCATAAAAGCCAGATGAATATCACATTTATCTTCTATTCAATTTGGTCTGGTCTTATTACAAAAGGTCCAAAAGAACCAGATTATTACTGTATCATCCATTCAAGTCATCTGTTGCTAAATTATATGTAGGTGGTCGATGTATGTAGTCTTCTATTTCCCTCAGTGTAAACAGCTGCACCTGGAAGTCCACCTATAGTTTATGTAATGTAATCTTGAGCAGCTTTTCATCGATGTGATGAAAAGCTGATGAACATTGCAGTGTGATGAAAGTACCCTTTCATCACACTGCAATGCGTCGTGTCGTACGTCCATTCAACAACTTTCCAGGACAAAGGCACTTACTGTGCTTTTATAGGTTGAAGAAAATATACAGTAATGGGATGATGCAATTTGTTGTATTGCTATTTCAATAAAGCTTTTGCTCTGTTCTATTCTATTCTTTGCACACACACACCATTTGTCATAAATTTGAGATTAAAACTATATCCAGAACAATCAAACTCTGCATTATATCAGTCAAGTACAAGGTACTGAATAATTGGTTATTTAAGTTATTACACTTTAAATTCACCATATTTCACCTAAAATTCACGAGATTCTCTGAAAGTCCCTTCATCTTCCTGAATTCTATCCACCCCTTCCGTCACTTGCCCCAGCACTGGCCTGTGTAAAAGTGTGTTCAGGGTCAGATTGGTGGAGGGTGAGTCGGTGAGGGAGGGGCAGAAGGAAGAGCAGGTCGGTCATGCGAGAGCAGCTGGAGTGCTTGTGGTCATTATCAGAGCAAGGTCTCAACATTGCCGCACCAATTAGTTTTGACCCAGAAGGAAGACTCTCCAGACTGAAGCCAGGCATCCTTTCATCCTCGGCAGATTCACATCGACACACACACGTACATACATGAGAGTGAAACTTCACCCTGACACACATACGCACACAGTGGTGCACGCACATGGAGCATCACAGGACTATTTATCCCTGGATCTTTACCTCTCATGGTCCACATTCTGTCACACTGAATGTTTCTGCTATCTTATCACATGGCAGCTATCAGCTGTCCATCCATGTAAAAACCCAGCCCTTACGCAGGCAAGAAACACATCCAAAAGGATCACTGCTGACATTGTTTGGTGTTGTGCTCCAAATGATCCATCTTTAATAAAAATAGGAAACCAAAATAAAGTTTTCAACTCAAAACTAAATGTTACCTATGCAGTGTATATATTGAGAGTGAAAAACATGTAAAGGCGTGGCCTGGAAGATTCTTAAGCCCACATGTGATTTGCTAGACAGCATAAGATATATGGCTAAGTTTGAAAAATCACATCAATCACATTAAATTGATAATAGACCAATACAAATATGTTTATAAACCTTCCCTGTGGTCTGTTTAGATATTCAGTTCCCCTTCTTTGTGTTTTTAGGTTGTGCCAAAGAATATTTATGCATTCTGTTGGTGTATTTAAGTATTATAAATCAGATGAAGACAGTAACTATTCTTAATTCAATATATATCTCCTAATTTATTTAAAGCTTTTAAAAGGCCATTAATGCAGCAGTTTCAATCAAGAAATTATCAAATATGTTGTTTTTTTTTTTGTTTTTTATTCGAGTATTAATTCATCGTGATAGATGATTGGGCTTAGATTTTTTTATCTAAAAGTTTCAGCCCCCCAGTCAGTAAACGGATCCAGGATCAGTCGTGTCCTTACCGTTATCCTCTCGGTACGTCCCTGCTGGCCACCAACTCGGCCCAGTCAGACTCCTCTCTGATTTGTTAAGGTAATGATCTAATCTGCGGCCATTAGGGAGAGCAGCCTTTAGTGTTTAATGTGTGGCCAAGTGGTCCAGCTGCCAAGATCCACAAATTAAAGGGCCTGGGCCACATGGTAATGAGTAACGAGCTGTATTTAAAAGCTGTCATACCTGAAACCTCTAAGCCAGGTCTCAATATGGTCAGGTTCAAACACACAACTTGACAGCTTTTTCAGTTCCCCAGATGCTTGGAAGAGCTCAGATGTATAGTAGTGAGCATCAACGGAAACACACTACGCAGCACACACCTCCATTAATGTGACAGTACAGTAAAGCATGTGGCAATCATGATGTCCTGCCAGCTCAACGGTGACTCTTTTAAGATCATTAAATGAGAAAAGCAGCAAATTTGTAAACTAAAGATGATTTAAAAAGTAGCTCTTTAATTATACTCCAGTTCGAAATGGATATTGTTTCTCTAAGGCTGCTCAATTCCTCATAATTTCATAAAACACTATAATACAGAATCAACTTGGTTATTATGTAACACAGATTCTAAGTCACTGAAAGTGAGCAATTGTGGAATTAAATTAGAACTTTACAGCCTTACTCATAATATTGTAGACGTGCATACATTCAATCAACCTCCATTTGGAGTAACCTGAGAATTACTGCAGTTTATTTAATAAAATAAATAAATAATAATACATAATAAGTAGATTTAACCACTGGGAGTGAGGGAAAACACATTTACCGTTTCAAAATCAAGTAGATATATGAAATAAAACCAATCTTTGTGTACAACTCGTGTACAACTCATATACTGTATATGAAATTTATAGGTTATTAGAAACTGACAGAGGCGACGTTCTATGGAATGCTATGCTTAAATCTAAAAAGGATTAAATACTTAGATGCAATGTTTATTCTATAAGGAAAAATAACACTCTGTAAGAACAGATGAGTCGAGGGATGAGTCGAGGGAATGGATACTGCTTGGAGCACAGAGGACAGAACAAAAGTCTGCCCCGAATCAGAATCAGTCAGAGTTAAACACGAAGAGAACATGATCAAAACAATAAATCAATCAGTCAAATCTAT
>CAAKHD010013598.1:275286-297855 GCA_901007705.1 Fistularia tabacaria | reverse complement strand
TCAGTGTATTCAAATACTTATTTACCCGGCAAAGATTTGACTTTATCGCATATGGTCAAATAACAAACAATTATTTGAAGGACCAGCAGAGTAAATAAGTATTTGAATACACTGACACAAATGGTTCTGGATACATTACAAATACTACTGGTGGATTTCAACATTTTTAATGTTAAGTCTGAAAAGTAATTGGCTACGAGAGCAGGACAGTGTCTGGACCAGCCTGCCACCCCTTCAGCTTCCTCGTCAGGGCTGATTGAACCCTACTTCGATTTCATGCCTGTGTGGGGGAGAGTTGTCATTAAGCAATGTGATTTGAATATTCAGATGACTGTTTTAATTGAAGAGAACAAGTGTTCACACATGGCAGGGCTGGCAGTATTGTCGAGTGCCTGAGGCCAACTCCCCAAGCGACCCCAGACCCATCTGATCAGGGCTCAGTGGAGACCGCAGGCCCACCAACATTAGGGCTGCTTTTAATGCCCCCAGGCCTCCATCGCACACATCACACTGTGCTCACACACACATACACACCTGAACATCATGGAAAGGAGGGGTGCAGGGAAAAGATTAATTGAAGGAATGGTAGCATCATTTGATGCCACACACATGCTAAAATGTATCATAAATGTATTCTAGATGATGTTCGAGTGGAAGGAGAATGTAAACACTATAATTATGAAAAGATGTTGTATGTTCTTTTGCTTTTTCTGTTTGTTTGTTTGTTTGTTTATTCTGGAGACCAAGCATTGTAGCATGAAGCCATTTATATCATATAGAAATGACTTAGCGAAAGGCAGCGAAAGACCCTAATTCTGATATTTACATCATATTTTGAAATTGCAAATGTGCAAACCTCACAATTCTTAATAATTCACAACTTTATTGCAGTGAGGTGCATGAGAAATATGTAATACCCTTACCTTTTCATTGTAAATTGAAGTAAAGATGAATGATGGGTGAGTTATGCTTTTAGTCCAAATCAGTTGCAAAAGCATACCATCAGGTTGGACTTTAGGGGGCAAAACTGGATCATTGAAAAATGTTTGGATTGATACCCCTTTCCTCCAGATAATGTTCAAGTGTCCTTTGTGGAGACACTGAACCTCTGATTTCTCTGATGAACAGGATGGCATCTACAAGCCCGTCATTCAGTTTCGAAATGGCAATATTTGTAATTAATATTTGTCATTTGCAAAAAAAGGGTGTAATGATAAACATCACGAAACAAGTACTGATGTGGGGAGAGCTCTTCTTTAACTATAGTTACTTTGATTTGAGTAGAGAATAGCAATCTAATAAAAAATCTGTTTAGCAAGAGTAGAAATGTCTGACCTGATGTGCTCAAACTGTTGATAGAACATGAGGAAATACTTTCAGTATAGCCAATTTATCAGCTCTCATTTAGAAAAGAAATTCAGTTTTGCATCATATTCATATTTTCAGTCATATTAAAGATCCCACATGAATAATGTATAAAATGTCTTATATATTTCTGTAGAATGGCTACTAAGACAAGAATTGTTGCACTATGTTAAATGTAGGTGTAACTTGGATACTGGCAAGTTATCGCAGAAAGAGTGAAACTGAAGTTATACATAAACTCGTATTAATTATTTGTCAGCTCTCGCATTTGCAATATACTCAGTTTTGAGATGGTAGTATTTACCGTGGCACATTGGAAAACACAGTAGGGTGTGAATTTGCCTGCAGAATATGCATATGTATGATCCTGTATTGTGGATGACTTTTTTGTACCATAAGACAAGTCTAACGTTAAATTGACAAATTTAGCATGAAAGATCATGGCAGTGCTGCAGTCTGTTGATCTGTGCTCTATCTCTCTCTCTCTCCCTCCCTCCTTGTCTCTCTCTCTCTCTCGCTCTCTCTCTCTGTCACAAAAGAATCCAAAAAATCTTGTCATTCAGAGATTAAGAGGAATAAGTATTTGTGCTACCGTTGTGTGAATTATTCTTACACCCAGACTTTTTATTTACCAAGCTTGCAACAGCAAGGTGATGCTGGGGGGGTCCATTGTAGCCTTTCACCCTCTCACGCATGGTCCTCTTACCATGCTTAGGCACCTCTTGTCCTGCCCAAATCACCCACTCCTGTGCTGCATTAATTGCCTGTCAAAAATGTGCTGAATTAATGGATTAATGACCGTGGATTTGAATCCTGAATTTGGCAAAGAGGGGGATGTTTCCCTGCCGTGGTGCAGGCTCCCTGTGCCTCCTCTCTCGTGTGCGCAGGCCTGTTACAGATATGCATCCAGGACATTTGAGCGGATTGCATTTCATTAGTTTGATTTGAGCAGACAGCACTAAGCTGCTGAGGGCTCTACGCTGACAGCTAATTACAGGAATCAGCCTTGTCCACTGATAGAGAACAATGGGTTGGGATGAGCCCACCTCGCCAGGGGGACCGGCCCCGCATGCAGCCCCTACATTTGGCTCAAATATAGTCCTCAGTATGGAAAACCATTACTTGTGTTAAAATATATAGAAAGCCTAAATGCGTGCTCTTGACTTTCTATCCCAGATTTTTAGAAACAGAAATAGTGGGAGAGAAAGCAGAGCGGCCTTCCTGTCAGCCCAAACAAAACCCCTACCCCACCCATTCCGACCCTTTATCCTCCATCCCCTCACCCAAGCCAGCGTGGCGACTGCATGCATGGATCTGTCTGCTCCCATAACTCTGTCCATCTTTAAATCATCAACATTATAACATGCCGCTCACTCATGTGAACACTTCCCCCTTAAAAGAAAATTAAGTGGATTAGGGCAAACGTCAGTAAATTTAGCGGGGCATTACCCTCGCCACATTCCAAATGCCAGATCGCAGTCAGACAACTGGATTAGCTGCTCCTGCCCATTGTAATCTGTTGTCAGAAATCATTCCTTTCCTTTTTAATTTGGTGTTTTTCTGTTTTACTCTCTGTGTTCATGCAAAGTTTTCTTTCATTTCCATCAGTGATGATGATCTTTGTTTTTAAAGCAGAGCAAATTCTGCCGTTGTCTTCAAACTTCAGCTTTGGAGGGGGGAGGCGATTTTACACAGGAGATTTTGTGCTCTTCTGTCTTGTTTAGTAGCCACTGATATGGCCAGTGGCTAGTGGCCAGGTGCACTGACATGAACTATTATTTTGGGAGTGAGAAGCACTATCTCCCAGCTTTTTGTCCCATTTTCAGGTCAGGCCTTTAGGTCATTTTCTCCTGCAGATTCTACCAGTCTATTTTCTGGTCTGCTGATGGAAGGTAATGACTGAGAGGCTGATTGTGGTGCTTGCTGTTGCTGCATGTGACCATGTCAGCTCAGTGACAGGGCCCACGGTGGATGGTATCCACCGGGGAGAGCTGAGGAGCGGGCTAGAGCATGACACCCCGGTCAAGGGGGTCAATATGAAGTGGTCCCCTGCACAGATGGACAGGACACCGTGGTTTATTAGGGAGATTTATCCCTGCTGCAGATTTGCTGTCGGCCTGGCTGTAGCATTCATGTCATTTTGCTCTCCACACACGTCGAAAGTCTATCTGACAGGTGAGCAGCAGTATGGCGTCCTGTCCACCTAATTGTACCCTGCAGTCCTGCCAATGTGTGGTTACATAGAGGACAGCAGAAGCCTGGGCCTGTTAATGCCCTGCTTGCCCTAACAGCCAGGCCCAAAGCAGCCTACTAAGCATGGGAGTGATCCAAGGTGAGGGCATGTCGCTCTGTCAGCAGGTCGTCTATCGGCTACAGTGGATGATGGACACGTCATCCTGCTGAGCCCACAAGACATTAGTCTGGCCATCTCTATATGCTGGTGAGCACATTCACAAACATTCACAACACATGAAAACAATAAATCAAACCACATTTGCATGACATCTGAGGAAAGGTAGAGAGATACATGCATTTATGTCATGCATGTTGTATTCTTTAGGGAGTTGAAGGCTCTGTATGTGTGTCTGTTTGTGTGTTTGTGTGTTTGTCTGTGTGTGTGTTTGTGTACATTTGTACTTGAATGTATGTGTGTGCAACAGATAGAGGGAGAGAGGCAAGAGAGGATGAAAGGCTACAATGGACCCCAAGCATCACTCAACCATTGTGATCCTGCAAAACCAAAAAGTCAGGGTGAAGAAATAATTCACACAATGGTAGCACAAATAGTTATTCCTCATAATCCCTGTATGAGAAGATATTCTAGATTATCCCTCAAGAGAAAAAGTGAGGGAGAGCGAGAGAGAATGAAAGAGAGAGAAAAAGTCATGGGGAGGGTAATCGTCAAATTGTCTATCTTTCAATTCCCCAAGATTTTTTTTATCTAAATAAGTAAATATGTTTACTGCTAAAACAGTGAAGAAAATCGGACTGATAATACTCTGTAAAAAAAGAGATTTATAAGAACAGTGACACTATCAAAAGACAAATCTGTGCATTCACTACATGTAGATCCAAAAATTGTTAATGAACTTGTGTAACCTTTTTTGTGATAGCATAATCGGTTTGCTTTTTTGTGAAGATCTTATTTATCACTCATTGTACTCATCAGTACAGCACCTCAAGTGAAAGATCACTTCTGCATGTTAATGTGTTTCAGGAGTTAACAATGTTGTCCCTCCCATAGAATGTCAAATGTGAATTAGAGTGTTTTCAACTCATCACCTTTAAACATAAAGAAAATGCTAAATTAAGCTTCTCACCTAGGACAAAAGCAGAAAAATCAAGGAAAATTATTAAATGAGTCGAGGGAATGGATACTGCATGGAGCACAGAGGACAGAACAAAAGTCTGCCCCGAATCAGAATCAGTCAGAGTTAAACACGAAGAGAACATGATCAAATCAATAAATTAATCAGTCAAATCTATTCATGCTAACAGAAGGTCTGATTTTCACTGTAAGTTGAGGCTCTATTAAAACACTGTCACCATTCTGTAGTTTCAGATGAGTGGCTTAAGAGTCCCAGAGTTTCTCCCCCTTGAAGGTAAATTCTGATTGATCTAATTGGCCTGTACAATTTTGTACTATTTTGTATTATTGGCCTGTACAATTTCTACAACTTGAATCTTGCCGCAGCAGTGCAATCCTGAATCGGAGGGATTCACAAAATTCACCCTTCAAATCCTGCTGGTCCTTCAAATAATTGTTTGTTATTTGACCATATGCGATAAAGTCAAATCTTTGTCGAGTAAATAAGTATTTTAATACACTGACACAAATGGTTTCAATTCCCCTAAGATTTTTTTATGTAAATAAGTAAATCATTTCTTAAGTTTCTTTCTCAGCTGTGATGAATAAGTGAGCATTAATGTCAGACGACTAAAAATACAACCATTCCTCATTTCATAGACACTTTTGTCATGTAAACCATCTTCTCCAATATTAAAAAACATGAGTGATACGGCCAGCAAATGAAACCCCTGCTTAATTCATTCCTCTCTGTTACTTTTTTTTTTTAAAAGGAAACCGTGACGTTTGCGTCCTTGCTTGTTTGATGAGCAGTGTGAGGAGGGTGTGGGTTTGAGTGGCTGCGAGGGATGTAGGCGGGAAGGTGTGCCATTTCCTGGCTCATGGAGGCCTTGGTGCCAGCTGCATGGGGCTGGTGCTGCTTCCTGGGGGCAGATGCCTGCAGTGCTGCCTCCACGATCCCAGCTCTGTTCCTGCATCAGCCCCTGCAGTCTGCCTCATGCCCCCCCCCGGGGGGGGGGCGGGGTAGTGCACTCACGCACGCACACACACACACACACACACAGATGCTTGTGCATGCAGTCACACAGAGCACATAACACACAATATATAATACACTCACACACGATCCTACAGATACACACACACTCAAACACACAACCTCCTAGGCCCTGGAGCATTAATTAGGGATCCTGCAAGTCTGCCACACCACAGTCTACCTCCATCGCACGCTGGAACAGTGGCAAAGAGGCTGAAGAGGAGAGCTCACTGCTCATACTGCAGTTGGGATGAACTGGACCCAAGAAAAGAAGAAAAGAAGAGATCCCAGTTTGATTTTTTCCCCTCTCGGAACATCAGGTCCTCTTTCTCCTCAACCAGCTCATCCATCGTTTGCATCACCTATTCCGTCTCCCTGCACTTCACTGTTACTGACACCACACTGGCATCCAGAGGCATGATGAAGTACTGCAGCCAATACATCCTCCAAGACCATAAATAGCTTCTAATTAACCACAGCCCTGTATCTTTTGATATTGTTTGCTGTGGAAGAGTGTGTATGTTGTATACTGGTGAAGATGCTCTGAAGATCTCTTCGCAGATGTGTGAGTGTGAGAGTGCGAAAACCTTTTGTCTCTTTCATGACATTCTGGGGGATTTTAGTTCAGTTGTCTTCTAACCCCACAATGAGAAGGTGCCTTTTTGTGACAAAGCAGCTAAAATAAAGGGAAAAAAAATCAGTCAACACAACTTAAGTTAGGGCTTCCACTTTCTCATCTTGGTTTTTGATCCTGGATAATACTGATAATGGTAGTTCTTCTTCTTTTCCTTTTGGCTTTTCCCTTCAGGGATCGCCACAGGGAATCAACCTTCTCAATCTAACCCTTTTCTCTGTATCCTCCTCTCCAACACCAACTAACTTCATATCCTCTCTTACTACATCCATAAATCTTCTCTTCAGTCTTCCTCTAGACCTTCTGCCTGGCAGCTAGTACAATTCCAGCATCCATCTACGAATATATTCATTATCTCTCCTCTGTACATGACCGAACCATCTCAGTCTGGCTTCTCTGACCTTTTCTCCAAAACATCTAGCATGTGCTGTGCCTCTGATGGACTCATTCCTGATCCTATCCATCCTCGTTACTCCCAAAGAGAACCGCAACATCTTCATCTCTGTGACCTCCAGCTCTGCCTCCTTTCTTTTCATCATTGTCACTCTTTCTAGACCAAAAAGCACTGCTGGTCTCAACACTGTGTTAAACACCTTTCCTTTCATTCTGGCTGATAGTCTACTATCGCATAATACCCCTGACACTTTTCTCCCCTCGTTCCAACCTGCTTGAACCCGTTTCTTTACCTCTTTTCCACACTCTCTGTTGCACTTGACTGTTGACCCTAAGTACTTGAAATCCTCCAATTTATTGATCTCCACTTCCTGTAGCTTCACCATTCCATCCAGGTTCCTCTCATTCACTCACATATATTCTGTCTTGCTGTGACTAGCCTTCATTCCTCTCCCTTCCAGAGCATACTTCCACCTCTCAAGATTTTCCCTCACGTGTTCCCTGCTCTCACTACAGATCACAATGTCATCTGCAAACATCATGGTCCATGGAGATTCCTGTCTAACCTTTGTCACCCTTTCCATCACCACAGCAAATAAGAAGGGGCTCAGATTACTCCAAGAGCACACCTCACAACTGTCTCGCAGCTAGCATACATGTCCTGCACCAGTCTAACATACTTCTCCGCCTCTCCAGACTTCCTCATGAAATACCAGAGTTCATCTCTCAGCACCCTGTCATATGCCTTTTCTAGGTCTACAAAAGCGCAATGCAACTCCCCCTGACCTTCTCTGTACTTCTCTATTAGCATTCTCAAAGCAAATACGACATCAGTAGTATTCTTTCTAGGCATGAAGCCATAGTGCTGTTCACAAATAATAACTTCTCCTCTCAGTCTAGTTTCCACTGCTCTTTCCCATAACTTCATTGTATGGCTCATCAACTTTATCCCTCTATAGTTACCGCAATTCTGCATATCCCCCTTTTTCCTAAAAATGGGCACCACCACACTGCTTCTCCATTACTCAGCCATCTTCTCACTCCCTAGGATCCTGTTGAATAATGGGGCCTGAAACTTTACTGCTGCCTCTCCTAGACACTTCCATGCCTCCACAGTTATATCATCCGGACCGACTGCCTTTCCATTCTTCATCCTTTTTAATACCCTCCTCACTTAACTTTTACTAACCTCTGCTACTTTGTGGTCGGCAATAGTCACCTCTTCTACCCTTCCCTCTCTTTCATTTTCCTCATTCATTAGCTCTTCAAAGTACTCTTTCCATCTTCCCATCACTCTTCTAGCATCTGTCAATACATTTCCCTCTCTATCCTTAATCACACGGACCCTTTCCATCTCTATCTCTGTTTTGCCAACCTGTATAAAACAGTCTCTTCTTTCTTACTTTCCAACTGAGCATAAAAGTCATTGTGCGCCCTTTGTTTTCCCTTCGCTACCTCCATCTTTACCGTATGCTGCATCTTCCTATACCCCTATCTGTTCTCTTCAGTCCCCTCACTGTCCCACTTCTTCTTTGCTTACCGCTTTCTCTGTATCTACTCCTACACTTCCTCATTCCACCACCAGGTCTCCTTACCTTCTTTCCTTCCAGACGACATACCAAGTACTCTCCTACCTGTCTCCCTGATCACATTAGCTGCAGTTGTCCAGCCATCTGGAAGCTCTCCCTGGCCACCAAGAGCCTTTCTCTACTCCTCCCTGAAAACCATATAACATTCCTCCCCTTTCAGCTTCCACCACTTCATCCTCTGCTCCGTCTTTGTCCTCTTGATCTTCCTTGTCACCAGAGTCATCCTGCAAACCACAATCCTGTACTGTCTGGCTACACTCTCGCCTCCCACTACTTTGCAGTCACTGATCTCTTTCAGATTACCTTGTCTATGCAAGATGTGGTCTACCTGTGTACTCCTACCTCTGCTCTTATAAGTTACCCTATGTTCCTGTCTTTTCTGGAAAAAAGTGTTCACTGCAGCCATTTCCTTTTGCAAAGTCTACCACCATCTGTCCCTCTGCATTCCTATCCTGGATACCAAACCTGCCCATCACTTTGTCTTCACCTCTATTGCCTGCACCAACATGTCCATTGAAGTCTGCCCCAATTACCACTCTCTTATCTCTGTGGACATTCTGTATCACTTCATCTAACTCATTCCAGAACTTTTCCTTCTCCTCTAACTCATATCCCAACTATTGGGCATTGTCACTAACAACATTGAGCATCACACCTTCAATTTCCAGTTTCATACTCATAAGTCTATCTGACATGCTTTTCACCTCCAGAACATTCCCAGCAAACTCCTCTTTCAAGATAATTCCTATTCCATTTCTCTTCCTGCGCAAACATATTGTATTAAGTATATGCAGTTGATTTACAATAAATATACAGCTTTTGTCTGTGTAGGTAGATCATTTTCATATTGTCATTGGAAAAGTAACTCACAAGGCACAAAAAATGTGTGCACCCCTATCCAGATACATATCTGCTGCTGAATTATTTTTCTCAGATATGAATCAATCCCAGGACCGTGATAAATTTGTGTCAAATAAAAGCTTTCCTATCCACCATATATTTGGGGAACATTTCAAAACATGTTATTGATATGCAGTTTGAATCACTACTACATTTTTGTAGTATTTCCATACAAGTAGAAATTCTGCTGTTATTCTATCAGCCATGAATCCCTATTTGTGTTATTCGCTGTTATTTTTCACTTTTAATTGATGCATGTTAACTTTGTTAACTTTGTTAGACTGTCACTGTAAGGCCCAGTAACATAAATTTTGACGAGATCTGTTTTCTGAAGAATTAATGGTCAGAATTTTCAGTAATGCTTCCAGTCTGGTAGGCCAAATTGTCTAACTTCAGTTCGTCTTGAAAAGTCTGCACTGCAGTAGTGACACTAAGAGGACAATATCATACATCATGGTTGGAAAATAATTAATAAACCCAGCCAGACATTAACAGAGTGGATCAAATCTTGACAGCAATGAGCACGCACAGTTGAAATGTTTCCCTCTCAGTGTGCGATGGCCGGCAGCACAGGGCTGTGGCAGCTGTCTGAGAGTGTGTGCGGTCCATGCGGGGTAGAACTGCTCGTGGTGCACTGATTTCCAATAGGTCTTCACCTCCTCGCCTCTTAATGGCCTGCGGCTTCTTCCTCTTTCTCTTCCTCTCAGCTCAATCAATTGACTGCTGCTACTGACCAGCTCCCACAGCATGCTGCCAGGGGATGGGCCTGATTGAAGACGTGTGTGAGAGGGCGTGAATTACTCTGTTTGTGCATATACTTCTTCCATGGGGAATGATGAACTCTGGTTCTCTTTATCTTCATTTGGATGAGTAAACAGTGCTTTGTCATCTCATAAGCTCTTTTCCTCAGGTGATTCACCCAAGTTACAAACATAAACATGAGCAAAAGTCTACTGTCACAAATAAGATTTATCAAAATAAAAAAAAACTTTAGAATAATGTGAAAACCATCAATGTTAAAATGTCCAAATTTGATGTTGTGCAGATGAAAACATTTGGAAGATACTAGATTGAGGTTTATCAACAAAGATATTTATGTCAACAATCAACTCAAGACCAATCATTTCTGGAGCTGATGTTCAATACAAAAACATGACCAATGATGAGAAATGGTGATTTGGGGGATCAACTCCTCCTTCCCCAAAACAAACAAAAAAACACTGCTCCCACCCCCTCCATGATCAGAGCTGTAATTCCAAAGCATTTGCAGGAGAAAAACGCCACTGGTTGGTTCATGTTTTTCCATTTTGAGCCTTCACCTTTGAGACAGGGGCGCTGTAGATAACAGGTGTGATCAAGAAACCTTCCTGGGGAAAAGCAAGATGCATGCTGTCATGGCCACCAGGACAGGTGTGTTTGTGTGTATGTATGTGTGACTACCCCCCCCCACCCCAGGGAGCTGGTCAGCTGTTGTTTCACGCAGGAGATTACACAACTTAATCAGGCAACCGGATCAGGTGCAGTTGAAGGAGCCACAATACACTCACACAACAGCGCAACCTTTCTCAAGCACAGTCACCCCCCAGCAAAAACACACACTCACATAGACCTCCCTTTACACCCAATTAGCCTCATTACAGAACACTCTACACAAGGGGAACAGAGACACACCCACAGCATACAGGTAAGCACAGCCTCCCGCATGTGCAGGCCCATACATGCACCATAATAGCAACAATCCCCATCTCAATGGCCCAAACACACGCACACTCATCGATCACATTACAAAGATGTTATCTTTACCTCAAACAGAATTTGTTTCTGTGGGTTATTTTCTGTTTGTTTGTTATGTTGCCTTAAGGCAATCACACCAAATTGCATTGTACCATCTTGGAATGTCATGATCTAGTGTGAAGGTTTCGCAAGAGCCTGTAGATTGCACAAGTAAGTGTTTCATCTACAGCAAGCACAGGAGAGTTTTAAACCATTCCATGGCATTTAACCATTGGCCCTCAAAAGATGGTCACAATTCTCATCAGTTATTTAATTTGATATTTGGCATCTTTATTTCACTGCCTTCTTATATAAATGATATTCTTCCTCAGGTGGGGGGATACTTTGATCGAGTTGCATCGAAACCTCTTTAAAACCTCGTTGGCAAAAACTTAACTCGGTTCACACTTAAACTTAGACCCAAATAGCTGATCCTGCGGCAGGTCAGGGAATGATTTAAAAAGTGTTCATGATACAAATGATCTATTCCACAAAAATGTGTCTTGTTAAAGTAATTACAATTCCAGGTTCTAGTTATTTATCTGTAACAGCGACACTGTGTGCACAAAAACTGGTTTTCCATGACTTGTTTCTGTGGTGTTACATGATGACAGTATGACACATGTCATGAGGGAAATCAGGGGGAAACCAGGTTTCATAAAACAGCTTTTTCTAAGAAACTCTGTCTTGGGGCTCCATCTGATGACTCCAGCCTGGACTGGTGCTGCCATGATAGGGCACTCATTACTCCCTTTTTTCGTTATTAGTTGTTTCCATGTGTCTTTTTTATCTTATATGTTGTTACAATAAATCACCGTGATCACCATTGTGATCTGCATCCACTATGATATTTTCAGATGACATTGTGATCTGCAGTGAGAGCAGGGAGCAGAGGAATTTTCCTCCGAGGAAAATCTGAGGAGGTAGAGGTATACCCCAGAAAGGTTGGGAATGAAGGTTAGGGAGAGGGACCCAAGTGGAATGGTGAGGTTACAGGGAGTAGGAATAAAGATGGTGGAGGATTTTAGTACTTCAGGACAACAGTTGAAAAGGCGTAAACAAATATGTGCAAGCAGGTTGGAATGGGTGGAGGAAATTGTTCAGGGCAATGTCAGATAAAAGAATATCAGAGTGAATGAAAAGTAATGTTTACTGGTGGGACAAGAAATGTTGTATGATTTTTAGACAGGGTCAGTGAGAAAAAGACAGGGGGCTAAGTTGGAGGTATCAGGGATGAAAATGTTGAGGTCTTCTTGAGGAGTGACGAGGATGGCTAGGGGCTGCACAGGATGTTGTGAAGACAAATTCAGAGGCCAGATAGTCTGGCGGTTGGTGGTTTTGACACCATCCAGGAGGGATGGTAAATATCTGGGAAGGATGTGGAGGTTGTAACCGCCAGGCAGGAGGTCAAGAGGAAGACAGAAGAGGAGATTTATGAACGCAGTGACAGAGGACATGAAGTCAGTTAGTGTGACAGAAGAGGATGCAGAGAATAGGGTTAGATGGAGAAAGATGAGTCGCTGTGGCAACCCTCGATGGCAATAGTCGAAGAGAAAAGAAGATATCACCAATTATCATGTTTAACTTAAAATTAATGAAGAAATTTACACTTGTGATCTTTGGATATCAAAATGTTAGCATGCAGTTATTTTAGGTTCAACTAGTGTTTGGCATTTTGTGGGATGGTAAAATGTATCATACAAAAGGTTTCAGTCTGAATCATTCCTGCAAGCACACATCATATCACAGTCGATGCAGTTGTTGCTGAAAGTTTTGAAATGTCATAAAAAAGTACATTATAGCTGTTTATATCATAACACTGATCAGTTATTGTATTAACAACCATGTGCTGTCTTTTAATCATGCTTCATGTTACTTCCTCCAACTGAAAATGGTACATGCCATGCATGATGGCTCATTTTCATCTTCTGCATCACTGAGTATCACCTCAAGTAGGTATTCACTTAGCAGCTCATCTTTGGAGGCCATATTTCTGATGTATTCCTAGATCTTGTGTTTTTCATTCTGGACAATTGCTGTGATGCTCACCTATCCTCAGTCTCCCTTTTTTCTACTTAGCGCACAGTCTCAGAGTATTGGACTATGGCTGAAAACCTCTAAACATTGTGAGCCCAGCTCATTATACCAGCAGGGAATGGTAGAACCACCATTCGACTGTGGCTTCCTTGTTGTTGCCTCATAGTTTTCATTTGTCTTTGGAATCCCAAGCTATTTTTCGGTGTCCATTTGCAATGGTTAAACCACCATTCTGATCATTTCCCCATGCTGACTACTCTCATCATGATGATTTGGATCAATGAGAGTGTGTATGTACACATTGTAAACCATTGTATCGTCGCCTTCTTAAAATAATCGTCAAGTCATTCATTCAAGCTTTTCACAAACTTGAAAAAAAACTAGGACATATGTTAAATAAGGGGCTTAGCAAAATCAAAATCATTTTGGCAATTATTTTAAGTAGGTGAAGACATTTTGATTCACTTTATCTAATTTTGAAAACCTTATGTGTTAGGTCGCTTGATTGCTATTCTGTGGTCAAACTAAAAGATAAGTCACTTTTACTCTGCACATCCTAACATCTTTTCTGACATAATTTTCTTTAGAGTTTGGCTGTAAAAATGTAAAAAACTAAACATATTTGTTCAGTTGTCCAGCCGGGACTTACACCTTACATAACCCCTCCATCCCCTCATGTTTCACTAACCAGAGACTCTGAACTGTTTCACCAATGGGCCGCTGAGCTCCAGTGTCAGTGATATTTGGAGGCTCTTGCAGCTCATCTTCTGATGTATCTTATGTGTCCTGAGGCCTGGCAGAATGACAGTAGCAGTCTCTGTGTGGTTGTCGCTGCTTCTGTCTCAATCTTCTTCTTTTTTTTTTCTTCTTGCTCTCTCTCTTTCTCTTGTTCTGTCTCACTGTCTCTGATGCACTGTCTGTCTGGAGATTAATTAAATGGCTACCCAGCCAGGCACCGCCACATCAGCCGTCATCAGCCTCTCCTCGTCATAAGCTCCCTGCTACAGTGGTGCCTGTGAGAGTGTGCAACCTCATAGCGTCATGCACTATTAAAATTATCTGTTGGTCTTGTGTGTCCTTCTGTGCAAAGTATCAGTGCACTGATGCACACAGCAATAGGCTGTGCAGAAATTAATTTTATTATACCTCTTGTGTGTGTGTTTACAGAATATGTGTGTCCAATTATATTTGTTTTGCAATGTTTTGTGTCAATGTGTGTGCTGCCAGTACACCATGTTTTTACTCTAAGTGTATGTTTATGTTTTTTCATGTAGGATGGACCATGTTCCAGTAGAGTATAGAGTCTTGACATGGAAGCCATCAAACGTGGCAGCTGTGGCAGGTTAGGTAGTGGCGGTGGGGGTTGCAGGGGGATTTCGGATCTGAGTATTCATTGTTTGCCATTATTGTTGTCATTATGGCTAGCCCTTGCAGTGGTTGCATCCGTGAACCAGCCATTCTTATCATTACAACCCAACCTCACCGAGATCCTCCGCTTGTCAATTTACCAAACAGAATTTCCCCCATTGTCAGTCAGCTGAAGGTTTCCACTTCCCCTTTCCCTCCAGTTTTTCCTCATTCTTCTTTGTTCTTTCCAGTTCTTTGCTTTTAGGCAGTGTGCAGATAGTGTGGGTATGTGTGTGTGTTGAGTGGTGGTAAGAGCAAGGGGGGTGGAGGGGGTTAGTGGTTGGGGGGGTCAGTGAGGCTGCCAACTAAGACTGGCTTTTCAGGCCTTAATTGAGACATACTGTCAAAGTGACAAACACATTTGCATGTGGTGTGTTTATCAGGATGTTCCGTATTTTCGACTTCTCACCACAGTTAATAAGCTCTCCATCACTCATATGAAGAAATGCGCACATACACACTTACACTGAACTATAAGGTGCACATACTCATACTGTACATGCACCATTATAATGGGCTGAGGAAAGTTATTAATCCGCCTCTGGACTGCAGCGACTGAGGGAAAATGCAGAACTAAACTTTAGTTGATGAAGCTCTTATTGCTTATACAACAAGACTGAAGTCTCTTTCACAGTACCTGCTCATGCAGGAATTTTGGGCCCTTATTATGTCTTGTTGCTCATTGTAAAATGTGTGTCATCAAAATGGAGGTTGTTAGTTTGATAAGGCCAGAAGTCAAAGCCTTTGCATCTGAAGGGGACAAATATTGGTTTCATTATTGTTCTGTTGCCTTCATCATAGTATGTCTGTGGAGGTTCTCAGTAATCCAGGTCATGGTGAATTCTTGTCGAAATCTTGTTGTGGCAACTTAACTTGAATTTCTTCACTTGAAGACGTTTCACCCCTCATCCGAGAGGCTTCTTCAGTTCTAATGACCTGTGGGGAGCTTCTGAATATAACTGCCAGGGTTTTGGGCCGCAATAGGTTGTGGTGCTTGTTATGTAAATGGGGAGTTGATGTTGTTGGTGTTTTTGAGAAACTCTGAAGGGTGTTCAACAAATACCATATACTGGTACATGTCAAACCCCACAACACCATGAGACAAAAACTGGTGCACCCCAAGGACAAAACTCCCAGGTATAAGATCGAGAATGAGGTGTATGCTGTCACTTGCACTGAGAATTGTGATGACATCGACATTGGGGAGACCAAACAACCTCTGCACAAACAGCTGGCCCAACACAGGAGACACCACTTCAGGACAGGACACCATGGTCCACCTACACCTGAAAGATAAGGGCCATGTGATCCAACAGGTTTCATTCCTTTGTCTGGTTTTACCTTTTCACATTCCAATCCAGATAATCACCAAAAGTTGCTCCTTTGTCCCCAACGAACAAAATCTCGATTAGCATAACAACCACCTTTGACCTAGTTTCTGTCGATCCTCCCTCCATTTACTAAACAAGCCACCATAACCTAGACCCACCCAAAACCCTGGCACTTAGATTCTGAAACTCCCAACAGGTCATTAGAACTGTGGAAGCCTCTCAGATGAGTGGTGAAATATCTTCAAGTGAAGAAATTCAAGTCCAGTTGCCACGACAAGAAGATTTCATTATAGTAGTTATCCATTTAAATAGTACTGGACAATATCTTGATGTTGACTATTATTTAAAAGTCCGACTGTCGCATTCTAAATCAGGAAATTATGCTCTATTTTATTGTAAGTGTATATGTTACCTTTTAATGTATCAGAATGTAGAATTGTAAGCATTTTGCACACTGTGACATCAATACCTCAGTATATCAATATCTAGTTCTGCTGCCGAACAAAAGGCTTGGTGAGTTCATATGAGCAGATGTGAAATATCTGCTAAAAGGAATTATCAAATATATTCCAATAATAAACATCAATACAAAACATGGCCCTTTAATATTATGAGTTAATTTTAACCCGTACTACATGTCAAATCTGTCAAATTTAAGTTTTTATATGTAAAAAAAAGATAAAAATCATAATTATCATATTTGTCTCCATGTCATAAGCTTTAGTAATGCTTGTTCATGATTTGATAAGACTAGTTGATTGGATTTTTGTTATTTTAACTGTAGGGGAATTTCAAGAGCAACTGTATGATTACTACATTCAGTAAACCAATTCTCCTATCAGTCCAAAAAGGAAACAGAGAAGAAAAACTGAGAAAGAGAGAGAGAGAGAGAGAGAGAGAGAGAGAGAGAGAGAGTGTGCATGTGTGTGCATTCTTGTGTGTGTGTCCCAATCAAAATTAGCCACTAAGAATTTGGATATTAGGAATGTAAGGTTGAAAATGTTGTTAGTGTTGTGGGAATCCATGTTTTAAAACAAACTGATGGTCAAGTTCAGCTCATAGGGATAATAGATGCCTGAACCTAATTTCATGCCATCCCTTTCCCAGGTTTGCTGAAATGTATAATTCAAACCCCAAATTGCAGTCTTCACAGCAGTCAGGCTGATATCAATAAAGCGGTTAAGGGTATCCCGGACCTTCTTTACATTTTCTTATACTTCCAGCAAGCCCTAATTTTTCAACTGAATTTCCATTGCCACCCACAAATGACCACACCCAATAACTTATTATCATGAATCAAGCTCGTTATTTAACAGTCAGACAAATAATACAACTAAGCAACTAAGTCATTGTTACAGCGAGAATACTTAATATTACTGAACTTTTGAAAGTATGGCATTTCTGTTTTGAATAAATTTAATATAAATTAAAATATTTCTTTCCAAGTCTTTTTTCATCTCCAAAATACACATTATTTTTTTTTTCAAGCCCTATTGCTTTTTCTGTTTTGCTTTTGAGAAGTATGTATGAAATGCAATCTTGTTTTAACCAGCTTTGGATTTGACTTATATAAATTTGGTGACCATGTTCATTTTAAACACAACCTGTGAATCCTTCCACCTTTGCCGTTTGAGCATATCTCTGTGCCAAAAGCCTCACTGATACAAACTGCATTATGACCCTCAAGTTTAATCACATTATATCTGGGCCACAAAATCCCCGACCTCACTGCATCCCAGCCCCCAAGCCCTATTCTACATACACTGTGGTCCAAACTAAGCAACACCAGGAGAATGTATTGTAATGAATGCCAAAGTTGAGCACTAAGAGGCATTTGCTGTTGAAGCTCTTAAGCAATATGGATTATGAATGGGGGAGGGTTCAGACCTGCTGTGGTTTCAATATGTATGAATCTTTCATATACATCGAGCCGTCACCTTTATCTTCTACAGCAGTTGAAGAGAGAAGCAGCACTTCTGACACTGGTGAAAAACAGTCAAATGGGTTCAGATTTTCAAATACAAAGATTGGCCATGTAAGAATATATAGTTCTCAGTGCTGCTGGTTATTTGAGGAGTACTTTTTATTGCCATGTTTGATTTTAAGAGGGAGTACTTGTTAGTCAGTCTAAATATTAAAAGTGTATCCCTATCAGATTATCATTTCAGGTTGTAACCTTAATGATCGATCAAATTCAATGGCACAGCACAGGGAAATTATATTACGTTTTGTACCAAGGGGCTGAAGTCTCTCAAGCTCGTTGCCTGTGAGGTTGCATGCTCGCCATTGAGTCTGCTACAGTTGGTCAGGGCAACTGGGGAGAGGCCCATCCCCCTGGCAGACTACTGCATGAAGAGCCGCACGTCTCATACCATGCTGGCAAGCTCATTGCTGGAAGGTGAAAACAATTGGCTGGTGACACTATGTGCGTTAGAGGGAAAAAGAAGTCTATCGACACCTTCCTTACATAAGAAGAGGTTGGAATTTGGGACATGGTAATGTAGATCTCAAGAAAAAATGTGATTTTTGCCTCTCAGAAGGTCCCGACAATCAGACAGACATTGAACACATGCAGTAAATACACTATTGCTGTTTTCTGTTAGGAAAACCAAGCTGTATACACACCAACTGACTTTTGCATACTAATTCTGTGATTGATTATTTGGTATATAGTGTTGTTGAATACTGTAAACATTGAAAAACAAACATGAAGTCATACAGACATTAAGTGTTACAAATAGCACATATTGCGTTTTGCTTTTTTTATCAGTCATATATGGTTCTTCATGATTCCCTCGATCTTGCTCCAGGTCCCATAATTGGCATGCACCCACACACACATACACACAAACACACACACACATACATTGTCATTACTTGTTGACTTGTGTTGTTGCAATTGTTTGGACAAAAGAATCTCAAGAGAACATTGCCTATGGGCTTTCTTGTGATTTGTCCGATCGCATTGATATTTTTTTCATCATCAAATGAATTATATTAATTGATTAAATCATTCCCAAAAGGCACGCCACTGGAGAGCTGCTTTTTGACTGAATGAAGAATTTGATGTCATGTGATCAAACTTAGTTGTCGCCATCAATCTAACATCAGCAACATTAAAATACAACCTTCAGATAATTTGCATGCCAACATCTTCTAAATCTGGGATTCAAATGTCTTTTACTTTGAGAATGAGTTGCTTTTTCATCCATCCATCCCTCTTCGACCGCTTATCCATGGTCGGCAGCAGATTGAGCAATGAGGCCCAGACTTCCATCTCCCCAGACTTTGTTTACTTTAAATATGTCCAGTGTTGGAAGTCACATAAATCAACAACATCAACGAAAGCAAATCCAGTCCTTCTACCCCTGCAATTTGATGATTGGAAGATTTAGATATGTACATTGATTAGAGAGCGGTGTAGTTTTTGTTTCCTCAAAAACAAAATGTGCAAAAACAAAATATCAAAAAAAGAAGCTGTAAGGAGCTTCAAATGATATAGCAAATAATTAATCATGATACCCTCCGCTATAAGGGGACACCTTTTTATCCACATAATCATTTAGAAATGATTTATAGCACTTTTTAGTAGACTTTTGTCACCCCAAAGGACACATTAAATGCATTTGAAATGCAGTGAGGAACCAACTCAACAAAATGTTCCTAGAGGAGTAAGAGTAATGGATGGCCAGTCTAATCTGACAAGTAGCTCTGGAGTGGCCTTCCAGAGCTTAGATATCCAAGTTTCATCTCTTTGACCACTTTTCCCCTCTACTTTCACCTTGTATCTCCTCTAGTCTCACTTTTTTAAGTTGCTGTTTCTTCTAATCAGATCTTTTTTGAACTGTCAAACTTGTTAAATATTTTTTGCAGTTTCACATTCCATCTTTACAGTCACACTTTGTGTTTTGCTTGTAAACTTGTAATCCATACCATGAGATAGTACTCGAACAGCTGGAAATCCTGCAAAGGTCCATCCTGGAGATTCTTTTGACTGAAACCAAACAAAAGTTGCAGGATCTAGCCAAAAAAACTAAGAAATTTAAAGAACAGTTAGAGAGTAGACAGGATGGGGAACATTCCATACAGATATATCCATGAGGCAGGAAAGTATGGAGTTCTATCCAGAGTCAGTTTTGTTCTGATATTCATTCTTTTAGTATGGATCAATATGAAAATCCAAACACATTTTGCCATTAATATCTAAAAAGTCTGAAATCTAATGTTTGTTTTCTATGAAATATTCATACAATATGCGTAAAAAGGCAATTAATTCAAGTAACTGGGATTTCTTTGTTAGCAGGATAATATCGTGATGTGGGGGATTGCTGACAACAAACATCTCATCTCAACTTACCAACAGCTTTCTCTCTCTCAAAGCAGATGATCTTCCATAAGCTCAGCAGGGACCAGTTATAGTTTTTTGTTCAAGGGAACAGTCCATCCTGACAAAATAATTTTCCTCTGTATTTGCCATGCCCTTCTCCCATTTCCCTCAGTGTCATAAATGGGCTTCTACATTTTCAGTACAGTTCCTCTCTTTCACCAGAATGATTGCTGAGATTATGGTAAATGCTGACACAGTGACATGTGTAACTCTATCAGACTCAAATAAGACCCAACTATTAAAGCGGAGTCATATCTCTATTAAATGCATTAATCATCTATGGAATGTTTGTTCTACGCATCAAGCACATAAAGTTTTTGAGTCAAAGCAAAACCATGAAAAATTAAAGCAGCAACAGCTTGTGTGATGTGTGAAACACACACATGAACCTTGTGTGCTTGAATTGTGTGAGCGGTCCACTGAGCAGTGTGTGTGTGTGTCTGCATGCTTGTGTATGCATGCATATGGGTAGTGTACACATATCTATTTCTGGGCTGGGGGATCCTCTCCTGCAGGTCTAATTACTTTAATGAGGGATGTCTCCCTCTTTATCAGGCCTACCCAAGGGTACACATTAACATTCCCCCTACATACTCATACTCAGCAGCACTCACAATTAACCACAAATTCATCAGCAGAGTAAATACTCTTGCACGCCTCTGTGTGAAATGTACTCCTCATTTAAACCCCTGCTTCCCCATCTACCCACCAACACCGCCATCGCCAACACCCCACCTAACCCCTACCATCCCCAACCTGGAGTCAAGTGATTCTGCCCGGGCTCGACTTGATTCCAGAGGTGCTTTAAATCAGCCAGACTTTACTTCCAGTTGACACACAAAGGTGAGAAAACAGAGTTTTTCAGGAGATCACACAATATGCGATGGAGTCATTATTTAGCTGTGCTGAATCACTCTCACCCACGCGTCCAATTTAGAATCCAAGAAAGTGGCTGACAGCTGGGTGTCTAATGATGTTTCCGTTGTGACCCGCAACTATTACCCATGCCATGAGCGTGTGTGCGTGCCTGACTGTGTTTGTGAGATTCCACATATGTGTGTATTATGCTTTAGAGAGCAGTCTTGCGTCGCCAAGAGACAGTGAAGGCACCACTAAGGGCCACAGCTTTATTCATGAGAGTGAACTGGAAGCAAGGGGGGGTTAGTTATTTAAACCGAGTTGATGAGCAAAAGCCTTGGGATGGGAGATGAACAGTTGATTCTCGCCTCCTGCTTGTTTTGGTTGCCATCTAGTGGTCAAATTAGAAAACTGAAATTGATACGATACCAAAGTCAACAGTTGTGAGTCAAACGTATTTGAATTTTTGAATCCAGTGAAAGAGAAACAAAAAAGACACACTCTTAAAAAATCAAGACCTGACTCAAAAAAACAGAATACATACTACTATGATACCTATAACCTCCAAGAAATCATTTTTAAATTTGCTGTGTTCTTCCCAAAAGCCATGGTTCCTGCAGAACAGGCCAAACATCTGTTGAAATGTGACTTTTCATTTCCACAAAATTGGCATTCGGGAGGGGTAAAAGGACAAACTTTTTGATTCTACTTAATCAAAGTAAAGTGTTTTGTTACACAAGCCTTTCGCCTCTGTTCAAATGGTAAAACCCTCAAAGACGAGGCGTGTGGGGCGGAGGGATGTGTGGCTTTTGCCTAAATGTTTTGTTGGTTTGTATTTGTGCTTGAGTTTATGTTTTTGGCACGGCACACACACGCCTATGGCAATATTCTGTGGTATTCTGATGAATGGCACTGTTGCCTGCTGGCCTGGCATGCATGCCGTAGCATTTTGAACATTTTTCTAGATCCCTTTGAATAAAATTAGCTATTGCATCCCTCTTGTAGGAATATATTGATATGATTTTTTTGCTTGTTTGCTTGGTTGTTTGTTTGTATTTTTTTTTGGCTTGAAAGAGTGAAACCACTTGTGTACACAAGACCTGATGCACAGATTAATCAAACTAAAGGTCACAAGTGTGGTCAGAAAGAGAGTGAATAATATTTGTCCACAGAAATATCTGAAATTGTTTAATGACAAATGCCCAGGACTTAGTCAGGTCCAAATGATCAAAGTTGATCAGTGAAATTCAGTGGTCCTGTCCACAACCCATGATGCTAGAGTCTCTGGTGGTATTGAATCTAATTTACGAGGTAGTTTTACATCAAGAATTCAACATGAAACTCATTGTAGCATTGTTGCCATTTCTTTTCCAGTATATTGTATTGTATATGGTTCTGTCTTGAAACAATAAAAATGATCCTTGCTTTCATTTTGTCATTGTTATGCATTATTGTGTGTGTGTGTGTGTGTGTGTGTGTGTGTGTGTGTGTGTGTGTGTGTGTGTGTGTGTGTGTGTGCAATATTTTTTATATATATAGTGAAAACACAGAA
>CAAKHD010013598.1:252138-275266 GCA_901007705.1 Fistularia tabacaria | reverse complement strand
TTTATTTTTTTTTTATTTGTGTTTTGATTTTTTTGTGTGTATTTTTATATATTGATTTATATATTTTTATATTTTTGTGTGTGTGTGTGTGTGTGTGTGTGTGTGTGTGTGTGTGTGTGTGTGTGTGTGTGTGTGTGTGTGTGTGTGTCTGCAATATTTTTGATTTATAAATTGCAAACACAGAAAATAAAAATGAACTAAGAAGTAAGTTATACTGCACTGGATTACACTTTACAACAGCTGGGTCTCTATGAACTTTGATAGAGGAGAATAGAATAGAATATAATTATTTTCAAGACCCAGCTATCAGCCGTAAGGTCTCAAATCATTTCTCTACAGTACATCTCAGTCTTTAGTTTTACATAACTTTGGGGTTTTTCAACATCATATTCCCCCCTCAAGGTTACCTGGCAGAGATGATCACACCAATTTTGGGGTCCAGAACATCTCCAGGTCAGAGCCTCTTATCAGCCTCTTTTCATTAAAAATTCTGTGGTGACTGCACTCTAGCTGTTCTTTTGTTCGCCGCTTGAGCAGCCAAATGTCTGTAAACCCCACTAATAATGCTTCTCACCCATCAGCCACCAGTGAGGGAATCATTTCTTTGATTTGTTCCAGATAGTTTACAAATAAGCTGTGTTTGCAGCCTGTGAGGTACTTTGTAAATTTAGTTTCAAAAGCCCATTTTCTTCCGTCCCTTGGCAAACTTTGTCCTCCTAGGTGAGAAATTACCTATTAAGATAATTAAAGTTAAAAAAAAGTTTGTCCAGCTAACTTCACCTCAACTTCAAATAGTAGTAGTTTTTGAAATACACCATGTTCTCTCCATCAGCTTATACTATGCATATATTTATACTTTCTTTCAGGTAATTTGCCAGAGAGCAGACATGATCTAATGTATGAGGTTATTGCAGATCAAAATACATCAAATATTATTCAGAATGTCAGATATCAAATTATGCTTTTGAAATCACACTATATTTTCAAGGTATGACTTTTAAAACACATTGATAGAGAAGTTTAAAAGAAACTTTCAGAAATGATTTACACATTGTAATTATTATATTGATACGGAAATACTATTATTTCTTTCCATATGAATTTGCAAGGCAAACAATGAGAGCCAAACACTTGGTAGAATATCAAATGCTCCATAATCCAGGCTTTGTCAGGCAGAGTTGAGGTAGGGGACTTTAAAGAGAAAGCCCACCTGGCTAAATGAATAGGCAATGTTGTCAGGGTTTAGAGGAGTCAGTCGTCTGTAAGGCTGCTGTATAATAGATCGGCTGTCAGCGCTGACAAGCCTCAAAAACACACACCTCTAATCTCAACCCCCCTTTCTTCTCCCCCTCAACTATAACACAAGGAAAAAAATGACAACCTGCACAAATATTGAACATCTTCCAAGGCCTAGTCCAACATCTTCTTTTCTCTAACAGGGTCCCCCCCTCCTTCCCACCTCTCCCCCTTCTTATCCTTCTCCTATCTTGTCTTGTCCTTGTCTCGTCAGAAGCCCTGGCAGCCGGATCATCTCTGTCTCTTAGTGTCAATTAAAAGTGAAATATCTGCATTTGTCAACATATCATTTGTGGTGGAGCCCGCAATGCACTGCTGATTTGTTGGCCGATTCCTGACACGGGGGATTGAATGCCGAGGCGGCAGTCTCCCTCATTAGACCTGGAGCTGGCACTATGATGGCTGATGCCGCTGGGAGGCTTCGCTCCACCTCCGACATGATACTAACCCAAGAACAGGCCTCGTCTGTCAGTTCTGTCACTTGCTAGCCAGCCATCCCATCAGGGAGAACAACAGGCCGATGGGTGTAGGAGGAATTGCTAAAAGGTCAGAGGGAGGTACTCTTGGGGCCGCGTCAGGAGAGAATATAAAGAAGTTTATTTGTTAGCTCAATTTGAATACTTATCAGTTAGCATGACAAACAAATGATGTACGAATGATGCATATAGCATCATAAAGAAGAAAAAACAAAGGCAGGAGGGAAAATAAACATTTTTTTTTACTTTTATGTGGTCGTTCACCCTGTACTCAGGGTAACGGGGGATGATGGAGCCTATCCAAGCTGTCATCGGGCGAAAGGCAGGGCACACGCTGGACTGGTTGCCAGTCAATTGCAGGGCCATATATACAGACAGAAAACATTTACTCACTCGGTACTGTAGGAGGAAACCCACGCAGACACAGGGAGAACATGCAAACTCCACACAGAAAGATCCCCTTGTTCAGAATCGAACCAGGGTCTTTCATGCTATAAGGCTGAAGCACTAACTGCTCGCCACTACACCACCTGCAAGAAATGTCAGATAAAGAATTCATTGACCAGAATATTTGAAATTTGGAAGGGTAATTTCACACAATTGGGTCTATTACTGATGTTTATGAACTCTATGACAGATAGGATTTTCACAAAGTGGAACTGGTCGATGGATCAAGTTCATGGCTTTCAGTGTGCATGGGAAAAACTGAATGATCTATTTGTTTGTCTATTTTATTTTTCAAACAGCCTTACTTTTGATTTTCCAATGAAGATCAAGTGCAGCATAACTATCTGAAAAATGTTGACTTAATGTTTTTGCACAGGGCCTGGAATACATCATCAGGTGAAGGGATTTCTTTAGTGTACAGAGGATATTGATAATTCATAATAACTAGCAATCTCATAATAATACACTTTGGCCTCTCCACATATTCCACTTTATTTAACGTGACTTTGGCATGTTTACAAAAAAAGAGAATTATTTTGTTAATTATATCTTGTTTTACCTCAGGATCTCATGCTGTGATTCTATTTTATTCTTTAATATCAATAGATATCATTTTCTTTTGTAGCCAATAGCACGCTCAAAAAAGTCCATATGAGGACAAGTAAACCGAGTTTCATAAAAGGTTGTTTAAGCTGATGACTAAGGACTGCATGAGGTTCAAAGACAGTATTATTTGTATGTCTGAATTAATTTTTGTCAGATATGTTGTTTAAGTTCACTAAAAGATTATTTTGTAAAATTCGTGAACATGTTTTCTTGCGTATGCATGGTGGAGCAGGCATGGTGGAGCAGTGGTTAGCACTTCCACCTCACATCAAAATGGTTCCTGGGGGCATTTCTGTTTGGAGTGTCTGAATGGTATTCCGACAGGTTCTGTTATCCTCCCACAGTTCAAAAATATGCAGGCAGTAAGTTAATTAGAGATTCTAAATTAACCAGATTTGTGAATGAAGGACTGAATGGTTGTATGTTGTATGAGCGATCGTCTTTGAGACCGAACATTCTTGGTTCGATTCCCAGCTCCTCCTCGTGCGTCGAAGTGTTTTTGAGCAAGACACTGCTCCCCTGGTGCTGCCAGACAGCATGCCAGCTGCTCATGGTTCATCCATGACTGGTTAAATGCAGAGAACGAATTTCCCCATGGGGATTGATAAAGTATACATTATTGTTATGTCATTGACTGCCAACTGGTCCATGGTGAAGCCCAACTCTCGCCTACTGACAGCTAGGATAGGCTCCAGCCCCCCATGACTCTGAGCGTAGAATAACCAGTATAGATGTAAATTAAATGAATGAATGAAGTTACAGTGCACTGAGCTTTCAGAGCCGCTTTTCTTTCCCCAAACATGTATGCAACTCTCTGTTTTTCATTCCTGATTTACCAGGAAGCTAATCCACTAGAATCCTCGAAATAATGTCAGATACATTCTAGATTAAACAATCCCAAAGTCTCTGTTGATTCCAGAAAAGAGGTAGAAGAGCTTGGCCAGTGTGTCTCTGTCTTTACGGGGCAGATGTCCTTCCTTCAGGTGTGACGATTCTATTTCAAAATGTTGCATGACCTACAAATATTAAAAATAAGAAAAGAGAAAAAAAAGGTTCGATCATGTCTGTTTCTGTGTAAATTTTACATTTTAAAACTTTTCTTCAATGTCTTCCTTTCGATGCATGAGCGTTCAGTACATCAACGAAATAATTGATAAGATTAGAACCTATGAGTGGGTCTGTATCTTCAGCAAAAACAGAAAATACAGTTTTAAATTTTAAACTGCTGGCGGATAGTCATTCTTCATCATAAAAAACAGTTATGAATCGTGTGTGTTTTTCATTTCTGAAATATAGACTTCTGTAACTATTTGATATATTTGCTGTTGTTTTCTGTGATATTCTTTTTTTTTTTTTCATAATTTTCTATACATTTCTCAATCTTCAAATACATCTTTGCTCTTATTCAGGCTGTTTTATCATAGATTCAGGAAATCTGATATGACTGATGGATGTTTTGATCTTTTCGTTTTTTGATATATTCAAGTCAAATACAGTGGAGACATTTACGGACAGGTGTTCTTAGGTTCACATTCTAATGTGATGTAATCTTGAGCAGCAGTATGGATATTGTTTCATTCTCAAACATTAAATATTGTGTCTGGATGCCTTATAACACCCTTATTATGGGATAGTCTTATCATGACTGTGTAATGTATCAGCAGTATAGGAGCAACACTGACCAGGGGAACATGAGTAAATAGTGTAGAGTGATGAAATCTTTCTTTCAGTCTACGAATCGCAGACGGCCTTTTTTATTCGTACTTGGTTTCATCTGGGGGATTGTATCTTTGACATTATTCAGCTTTTGTGATCAATTTGTATCTGAAAGTTGCACTCACCAAGTTATTGAATTTGAAAATAAATTCAAAACAGAAAAATTGCTGTCAAATGAAATCAGATGTACAGAAAAAGTTGTACCTTGCTGAGACCAGAGCCTTTGTTTATGTTTGCCAGTTTTAATTTGTAAATGCTATTTGGAACGAGAAGGACTATACAAAAAGGATTTAAAGCATAAATGCTCATTTTGTTAAAAAGATTTCCTTAAGTTTTTATTTCTGCTAACCCTTCTGCTGGAATGTCACCCCTCTGGCTGGGAAGGAGCCTGAGCTGGTGTGCGAGGCTGAGAGATTCCGACTACATATAGTTGGACTCACCTTGTCGCATGGCTTGAGGTCTGGAACCAGGCTTCTTGAGAGGGGCTGGACTCTTTTTTACTCTATAGTTGCCCCCGATGAGAGGTGACCAGCAGGGGTGGGCATATTGATTGCCCCCTGACTCAGCACCTGTACATTGCGGTTCAACCCAGTGGACGAGAGGGTAGCCTTCCTCCACCTTGTGGAGGGCGGTTGGGGGGGACGGGTTTCTGACTGTTGTTTGTGGGCATACACCCAACAGCAGTTCAGTTTACCCACCCCTCTTGGGGTATTTAGGGGGGGCTGTGAGAGAGCGCTCCTTCTGGGGACTCCCTCGTTCTACTGGGAGACTTCAATGATCACATGGGCAACAACAGTGAGACTTGGAAGGGAGTGATTGGGAGGAACGCCCCCCCCGATCTAAACCTGGGTAGTGTTTTGTAATTGGACCTCTGTGCTCATAACGAATTGTCCATAACAAACACCATGGTCAGGCTTAAAAGTGTCCATTCATGAACTTGGCACCAGCGCAGCTTAGGCCGCAGTTCTTCGACTTTGTGGTTGTGCCCAGACTTGCGGCTGCACGTCCTGGAAACTCGGGTGAAGAGAGGGGCGGAGCTGTCAACCGATCAACACCTGCTGGTGGGCTGACTCCGATGATGGGGGAGGATGCCGGTCAGACCTGGCAGACCCAAACGTAATGTAAGGGTCTGCTGGGAACATCTGGCAGAGTTCCCTGTCAGAAGGAGTTTCAACCCCCACCTCCACTAAAGCTACAACCACATCCCAAGGAAGGCGGGGGACATTAAGTCCGAATGGGCGGTGTTCTGCGCTTCCATTGTCAAGGCGGGAGACCGGAGCTGCAGCTGTAAGGCGGTCGACGCCTGTCGGGGCAACAACCCTCGAGCCCGCTGGTGGGCTTTGGTGGTTGCCGAGGCAAAAGCTTGGGCTTCTCTGACCTTCTCTCCAAAATATCTAACATGCGCTGTGCCTCTGGTGGACTCATTCCTGGTCCTCTCCATCCTCGTCACTCCTAAAGAGAACCTCAATATCTTCATATCTGCTACCTCCAGCTCTGCCTCCTGTCTTTTGTTCAATACCACTCGCTCCAAACCATACAGCATCGCAGGTCTCACCACTGTCTTGTACACCTTTCCTTTCATCCTGGCTGATATTCCTCTATCACATAATACCCCTGACACTTTTCTCCACCCATTCCAACCTGCTTGAACCCATTTATTTACCTCTTTTCAAGACTCTTCGTTGCTCTGCACTGTTGACCCTAAGTACTTGAAATCCTCCAACTTCTTGATCTCCAACCCCCGGTGGCCTCACCGTTCAACCCGGGTCCCTCTCATTCACACACATATATTCTGTCTTGCTGCAACTAACCTTCATTCCTGTCCTTTCCAGAGCATACCTCCACCGATCAAGATTTACCTCTACCTGTTCCCCGCTCTCTACAGTAAAAGTACATGCGCTGGTGGGCCTTAGCACAGAAAGGCAGGTTGCTGACAGGAGGGTTAGGTGGAGGCCTGTTCTTAAATTCAATCATCATTTCCTTGGTTTCCAAAACGGTGATCACTAAGGATGAGTGCAAACAACCAGTCAATAAAATCAGGCCCATGTGTTGCATCCCTGTTGTTAAGGAGTGAAACAATCACTGAGTCATCGGCATATAGTCATCACATAGAAGTGAGAGAAGACACAATGAGTCCTAAACCAATCAAAAATCCTTTACCTGCAAGCCTCGCATTTTAGGTTTCGCAATTTTTTTTGAAGATATATATCTTTAGCAACTAAATTTGGGAAAGTAGATCAATCTAGATGTAAATTCAGATTCAGTCCATTGTCCTTCTTGTCAATAGAACATATTTCTCCCAAAGCCTCCAGATTAGACTTCCTGCACTAGAAAAGCATAATAAAACTTACAAGTTTTGGCAAACTTGAAATATTTTAGCACACCCGAAGTAGAAGTATTCTCAGGGAATAAACACAATTCTTGACAAAGACTAGGGTCTCATTCATGAGGATGGGCAATCATCTTCCTGTTGGCGCTATCTCCCTTCTTTATCACCTTGTTGATTTTTTTTTCTTCAAAGGGGATTTCCTCCCAATCTAAATGACATATTTGAACGTTATGTTAGTCTCTTCTGATGGTTTTGGTTGATTTCTTAGTCATATTGTTATTTTTTGCATTATGCAGCCTCAGGGCAGCACTGGCCAGTGTCTCCCTGAGCCGGTCCCAAGCGTGGATAAATGCAAAGGGTTGCGTCAGGAAGGGCACCCGGCATAAAACCTTTGCCAAAACCAAATATGCGAATCAAACCTAAAACCTTCACACCGCATTGGTCGAGGCCCGGGTTAACAACAACCGCCATTAACCAACAGGGTACCAATGGAAATTGGGCTACTGTGGGTCGAAGAAGGGGGGGAGGAAGGCATGCTCGGAAGCAGAGAGATAAGAGGAAAGGCAAGAGTCTGTAACTGAGAGTACGAACTTTGAATATTGGGACGATGACAAGAAAAAGTAGAGAGTTGGTTGACATGATGCAGAGAAGGAAGGTGGATATACTGTGTGTCCGGGAGACCAGATGGAAAGGTAGTAAGGATAGAAGCCTGGGAGCAGGTTTTAAGTTGTTCTATCTTGGTACTGACAGGAAGAGAAATAGAGTAGGAGTTTTCTTGAAGGAGGAGCTTGTTAGGAATGCTCTGGAGGTGAAAAGCATGTCAGATAGACTTATGAGCCTGAAATTAGAAATTGAAGATGTGATGCTCAATGTTGTTAGCGGCTATGCCCCACAGGTAGGATGTGAGTTAGAGGAGAAGGAGAAGTTCTGGAATGAGTTAGATGAACTGATGCAGAATATCCCCAGAAATGAGAGAGTGGTAATTGGGGCAGACTTCGATGGATATGTTGGTGCAGGCAATAGAGGTGATGAAGAAGTGATGGGCAGATTTGGTATCCAGGATTGGGACAGATGGTTGTAGACTTTGCAAAAAGGATGGAAATGGCTGTAGTAAATACTTTTTTCCAGAAAAGACAGGAGCATAGGGAAACTTATAAGAGCAGAGGTAGGAGCACGCAGGTAGACTACATCTTGTGTAGACAAGGTAATCTGAAAGAGATCAGTGACTGCAAAGTAGTGGTCAGTGAGAGTGTAGCCAGACAGCAAAGGATGGTGGTTTGTCAGATGACTCTGATGACTAAGAAGATCAAGAGGACAAAGGCAGAGCAGGGGACAAAGTGTTGGAAGCTGAAAGGGGAGGAGTGTTGTATGGTTTTCAGGGAGGAGATGAGAAAGGCTCTTGGTGGTCAGGGAGAGCTTCCAGATGACTGGACAATGACAGCTAATGTGATCAGGGAGACAGGTAGGAATGTACTTGTTGTGTCGTCTGGAAGGAAAGAAGATAAAGAGACCTGGTGCTGGAATGAGGAAGTGCAGGAGTGTATCCAGAGAAAGCAATTAGCAAAGAAGAAGTGGGACACTGAGGGGACTGAAGAGAACAGACAAGAGTACAGGGGGATGCAGCGTAAGGTAAAGATAGAGGTAGCAAAGGCAAAACAGAGGGCATACGATGACTTGAATGCTCGGTTGGACAGTAAGGAGGGAGAGAATGATTTATACGGTTGGCAAAACAGAGAGATAGAGACGGACAGGCTATACAGCAGGTCCGGGTGATTAAGAATAGAGAGGGGAAAGTATTGACAGATGCTAGAAGAGTGATGGGAAGATGGAAAGAGTACTTTGAAGAGTTGATGGATGAAGAAAATGAAACAAATGGAAGGGTAGAAGAGGTGACTATTGTAGATCACAAAGTAGCGGAGATTAGTAAAAGTGAAATGGAAGTGAGGAGGACATTGAAGAGGATGAAAAATGGAAAGGCAGTTGGTCCTGATGATATACCTGTGGAGGTATGGAAGTGTCTAGGAGAGGCAGCGATAGAGTTTCTGGCTAGATGATTCAACAGGATCTTAGAGAGTGAGAAGATGCCTGAGGAATGGAGAAGAAGTGTGATGGTGCCCATTTTTAAGAATAAGGGGGTGTGCCCAATTGCAGTCACTATAGAGGGATCAAATTGATGAGCCATACAATGAAGTTATAGGAGAGAGTAGTGGAAACTGGACTAAGAGCAGAAGGCAGCATTTGTGAGCTGCGGTATGGCTTCATGCCTAGAATGAGTACTACAGATGCAGTATTGGCTTTGAGAATGGTCATAGAGAAGTACAGAGAAGATCAGACTGCATTTTGCTTTTGTAGACCTAGAAAAAGCATAAGACAGGGTGCCGAGAGAAGAACTATGGTTTTGTATGAGGAAGTCTGGAGTAGCAGAGAAGTGTGTTAGACTGGTCCAGGATATGTATGCTGGCTGTGAGACAGTGGTGAAGTGTGCTGTAGGTGAAACAGAGAAGTTCAAGGTGGAGATGGGACTTCATCAGGGATCAGCTCTGAGCCCCTTCTTGTTTGCAGCGGTGATGGACAGGCTGACAGATGAGGTTAGACAGGTATCTCCATGGACCATGGACCATGACGTTTGCAGATGGCATTGTGATCTGTAGTGCGAGAGTAGTAATCTTGAGAGGTGGAGGTATGCTCTGGAAAAGGAGAGGAATGAGGTTACTCGCAGCAAGACATAATATATGTGTGTAAATAAGAGGAACTCAGATGGAACGGTGAGGTTACAGGGAGTGGGGATCAAGAAGTTCGAGGATTTCAGCTACTTAGGGTCAACAGTCAAGTGCAACATAGAGTGTGGAAAAGAGGTTAAGAAACAAGTTCAAGCAGGTTGGAATGGTTGGAGAAAAGTGTCAGGGGTATTATGTGATAGAAGAATATCAGCCAGGATGAAAGGAAAGGTGTACAAGACAGTGGTGAGACCAGCGATGTTGTATGGTTTGGAGACAGTGGCACTGAACAAAAGGCAGAGGCAGAGCTGGAGGCTGCAGAGTTGAAGATGTTGAGGTTTTCTTTAGGAGTGATGAGGATGGATAGGATCAGAAATGAGTCCATCAGGAGGACAGCTCATGTTAGATGTTTTGGAGAGAAGGTCAGAGAAGCTAGACTGAGATGGTTCGGTCATGTACAGAGGAGGGATAGAGGAGGGATTGGTAGACGGATGCTGGAATTGGAGATGCCAGGCAGGAGGTCTAGAGGAAGACCCAAGAGAAAATTTATGGACGTAGTTAGAGAAGATATGAAGGTAATTGCCGTGAGAGAGGAGGATACAGAGAATAGGGTTAGATGGAGAAGGTTGATTCGCTGTGGCGACCCCTTAAAGGGAAAAGCCGAAAGGTAAAAAAGAAGAAGATTGCTATTTTTTGCATATTGCTTTTTATTTCTCATTTATCTTTCTACAGTTTCTTACTGTTTTAAACGATTTCTTACGACTGTGTGCATTATTTATTTATGCTATTTGGGGAGACTGTATACACTTGATGACTATTTTCAATCATCTGAACTCAATTTCCTGATGATATTTTAGGGGATATCATGTCTATAGCCTTTTGTCTATCAGAGCAAAAACTAAATCTAGGCCCCTCAACGTGTCAGCTAAAAATTCTAAATAATAGATGGATAAATGAATAAATAAATAAATAAATAAGTTTGAGTGATGCTTGCCTTTTTCACTAATCAGCCAAAAAATGATGATCACTGTTTGTTACAGTGGTACTACTTAGAGGAAGGGGATACTGTATTGATTTATCCAGACACTTAATGCTTGTTACAGCTCCACTAATTAACTATACATGTTGTCTTTTAATAAGTTTGACAGTTTTCAATCTGCTGTTTAAAGCATTTTGAAACAGGGGGAGGTCAAATTCGAATTGACACTTTACCTTTCATTTGAAGTACATTATTAATTGCTACTATTTCATTCCTGCCGTACCACAGAAGAAACTTAACAGCCACAGAGAAAGATGGTGCCTGCTTGTTTTCATCTCGCACCTTGGCGAAAAGGTAATGTTTTATGGGATAGGATGCCCTACCCACCATGGTTCTCCCAAGATTTTCTCTTCTGTACCTTCTCACAGTAGGACTTTCATCCAGTGTCCTAACTGCTTTGCATGTGTGTGTGTGTGTGTGTGAGTGTGTGAGCATGATAATGTGACTTCACTCTATCGGTGCCATGGCAATTGGCCACGACGGCATGCAGGCAATGAGTGGAAGCAAGTTCTTCTTGTGGAAAACTGAAAATACAACATGAGTCGTTAAAGTGATCATCTGACTTATTTTTTGTTTCTCAAAATTCCACGCACATTACCGAAAGCAGAACATTTAAGCAAATGTCTGGATCGTGATGTGAGGGTTGTATGCCAGCATTCCAAGCTTGTCCACCCCCACACAGCAGGAACAGGGAGGGGAAGCCCAGGCTTTCTTCATCACTTTCTGTCATTAGGGAGGGAGGCAGAGGCCGAGGCACCCACCAACCACTCATGGGGCCGCCAACAGAGAAAAACATTAACATTTGCTTGAAAGGAGGCTGGGCCTAACCTGTTATTACACTGCTACTCCATTAAAAATTAGACAATTTGAGAACACATCCTTAAGCTAAGGTCCCAAAAATTACACTACATTACCTCATCAAATGTCATAAGGTAACTTTAATTTAGCAAGATATAATCTAAACATGTTGAAGGATTTGTGATAATGTCAACAACAATTTACATACAAATAGACAGAGAAATTATTTTAATATTTACAAAGATTCCAGAAATTACATTATTGTCATTTTTCTAACATTCTATGCATGTCAATGTGCTTCATCTTGAAAATTATAAGATCAAAAAATGTGAGAATATAATGTTCTCTGTCATACTCACTTTTCACCCAAAAGGTCCAGGCTCCATCAGTTAGTGACCTCCGTTATGCATGTAATTTAAGGAAAAACATCCTCTATTCTTTGTTGAGTCTGAGTTTTGTTTGCTTATTGTGGGATGGACCCTACTAATTTAGTCACGGAACTACCATGAGTGCATTTATAGCTATCCTCCTCAAGACCTTAGCCAATGCAATTTTTCTGTGAAAGGTTGTCTGTTAATTGTAAGAATAATTATAGCAGATTCTGTTTTCTGTCTAGTCAATATATATCCACTAGCGATGCAGAGAGAGTAAACATCGTCTCTTCTCTCAAGGAAGAACTTGAATGAATTACTAGCAAGAAAATATTACAGTGGGTGGAGATTTTAATTGCACCCTAGATAATACTGTTGATAGAATAGATTGGGAGCCCCATCCAGCGTCATCTCAGACCCTCCAAACTGGCATACTGTTTCATGACTTGCTGGAAGCCCACAAACCAGATTTTACATTTTGGTTAGTACCTACAGTGTCAGCAGCCAGACTCAACCGGTTTTAAATCTCAAGGACCCTCCAACCAAGACTATTTAAATGTAACATAATTCCAGTTGGTTTTTCAGATGATCTTTTAGTTGAAATGGAATTAGTCGTATCTCCTTGTCAAGTCATTCTGGCACAGTGATAAAGGGAGTCACAAGGATCTACTGACGGACCTCCCTCAACTCACTCAAGAAAAAGTGACTCTTAACAAGGAACTGGCCTTTGAAGAACTCAACATTGCCAAGTCGAATGGCTTATGACCAAACACTAGGACTTGATAGCTTTCCCGTGGACTTTTTGAAACATTTTTGGAGCACCACTGGTCACAACCTTCATGGAGTGTTAATGGAGTGCAGTCAGACTGGCTCGATACCAAGCTCATGCCTGAGGGCGGTTCTCTTCCTTCTTCCAAAGACAGGTCACTTAGCCTTGTTAGAAAACTGGAGGCCTCTGGCCTTACTTTGTGTGGACTATAAATTCTTGGCAATGGCGTTATCAAACTTACTGAAGGGCTTTCTCAAAAACTTTGTACACACGGATCTGAGCTTGTGTGATGGACAGGAATATAATGTACAATTTATTTGAGGGATGTTTTTGATGTATATGATGGTTAAAATGTGAAAAGCATAAAACTGTAATTGCCCTAGATCGACACAAAGCATCTGATCTTATTTGTTTTCATGCTCTCTAAGCGTTTGGGTTTTGTGACAAATTTATACCATAGTAGCATTTATTTTATCACAATTCATAACACATGGTAAAACTGGAGACAGCACTGAGTCAGCCGATTGCGGTTCGATAAGCAATAAGACAGGGATGCCCTTTTTTGGGACAGCTCTAAGCTTTGCCCATTGACCCTTTTGCCCTCTTGGCTTAGGAACTGTCTACACGACTTTTCTTTGCCTGGGTCGTGTCCACTGCTAAAGTCTGTGCACTTACGCCTATGATGTGAATGTATTCATATCCAGCCAGGATAGTGTTCATCATGTCACTTTGCGAGAGGTCAAGCTTGGCACACATGATTTGGGCAAAGAGCAAAGCTCTGCCACTTGGTCAATGAGGCAGCAAGACATTGCCCACTCTGCTGGCCTCAAATGGGAGAGGAATGGTCCTAGGGTGCTAGGGGTGTACTTAAGGACAAAGGCTTTCAGTTGCAGAAGCTGGGAGGGAGGTAAGGACAAAGTTTGTGTAGAGTTGTCAAAGTGGAGGTGGATACTGCCTCAGATGTCACATAGGGAAGAGTGCAGGTCATTAATTATCCGATCACATCGGCTCTTTGTCACAAGACACCAAGAGGCTGGTGAGAGAATGTCCAGACTATAATCTTGGACTTCTTCTGGTCAGGGAAACACTGGACCTGAGTGGCAGTGCTTTATCTTCTGGTTGCAGAGGGAGGCCAACGCCTCACACAAGTATCAACAACTGCTCCTAAGAGAACATTGGAAATTTAAGGCTGGGCATACAACCTTTTTTTTTTGATGCAGCCAGGAATTCTTGACCAAACTGGGCTTACGTCATTCCAGAGTTCAGTCCCTCAAGGTTGGCAGGTCCTAGTATTTAGGAGGGTTGATAATGGATCCCTGGGCTGGTGGATGCTGGAGGAACACTTGTTTTTCAACAACTTTGTGAGGTCCTAGTCCCTGCTTACTGGTGGCCCGCATCTCAGCATCAGCAGGGCTGGTCTTACTAAGTTGGTTTATCCTTTCACAGCCAACCTATTCCTCCCCATATGCATGAAGAGAATCTTGAAAAATCACCTCTATTGTGCTGGTGAATAGAGTTGCCAAAGAAGTAAGATAAGATAAGATAAGATAAGATAAGATAAGATAAGATAAGATAAGATAAGATAAGATAAGATAAGATAAGATAAGATAAGATAAGATAAGATAAGATAAGATAAGATAAGATAAGATAAGATAAGATAAGATAAGATAAGATAAGATAAGACTTTATTGATCCCCATAGGGGAAATTCGGGTGTTGCAGCAGCAACAATAAAAAAAAAACAGTGTGGTACCTTTGCATCCCATCTGATATGGTTTGCAATGGAACCTGTGGAGATCACCAACTACAGGTTCCCTTGCTGACCATCCTGCCATGGATTGGGAAGTGGGAGGACAAAGACTGCCAGCTGCTCACTTTAAAGACCCCTCATTTAAAGTCTCAAGATGCAAGAAAAAAAAAGACCTTTACGTAACCTGTTTCAAGGTGCTAAACCTTCAAACTTTGACATGGGTGAAGGAGTGGCTTCCTTGGACCAGACATCTCCCCAAAAGGTAGGTGGCATGCTCTGTACAAACCACTGCTGGAAAATTGGACATGCATCCTCCAGTGTGGGATTGTGCATGCCGCTATGGCCAAGAGCACATTTGGAGCACATTTTGAGACTGGCATGACGGTCGGAGTCACCTCGTCGCACAGAGTGGGGTCTGGAACAAGGCCTCTCAAGAGGGGCTGGACTCTTTTCTACTCTGGAGTTTCCCCCAGTGAGAGGCGCCGTGCAGGGGTTGGCATATTGATTACCCCCCAACTGAGCGCCTGTACGTTGGGGTTCAACCCGATGTACGAAAGGGTAGCCTACCTCCGTCTTGAGGTTGGGGGACGGGTTCTGACTGTTGTTTGTGGCTATGTACCCAACAGCAGTTTAGTTTACCCACCCTTCTTGGGGTCCATAGGGGGGCTGCTAGAGAGCGCTCCTTCTGGGGACTCCCTTGTTTTACTGCGAGACTTCAACACTCGCGCGGACAATGACAGTGCGACTTGTAAGGGTGTGGTAGGCAGGCCAAGCAGCAAGCGGCTTTGGCAGTCGCTGAGGCAAAAACTCGGGTGTGGGAGGAGTTCGGGGAGACCATGGAGAATGACTTCCGTTGGGTTTCGAGGAGATTCTGGTCCACCATCCGGTGGCTCAGGGAGGGAAGCAGTGCTCCATCAACGCTGTGGACAGTGGGAGCGGGACGCAGCTGACCTAAACATGGGACGCTGTAGATCAGTGGTAGGGATACTTCTCTGACCTCCTCAATCCCATCGAAACACCTTTCAATAACGAAGCGGAGCCGGGGGGACTCTGAAGAGGCTCCGCCTATTTCCAGCGCTGAAGTTGCTGAAGTAGTTAAAAAGCTCTCTAGTAGCGGGCCCCTGGGGGTGGATGAGGTCCGTCCTGGATTCCTCAAGGCTACGGGTGCTGTAGTGCTGTGCTGGCTGACACGCCGCTGCAGCATTGCGTGGACGTCGGGGACAATGCCGCTGGACTTGCAGACCGGGCTGGTGATCCCCATTTTTAAAAGGTGGATCGGAGGGTGTGCTCCAACTTGAGCGGGATCACACTCCTCAGCCTACCGGTTATAAGTCAGACTCATTTCTGGTGGGAGTTTGACTCCGCCAGGGCCCCCCTTTGTCACTGATTCTGTTCATAACTTTTATGGACAGAATTTCTAGGCACAGCAGGGCGTCGAGGGGATCTTTTTTGGTGGACACAGGATCGTGTCTCTGCTTTTTGCAGATGATGTGGTTCTGTTGGCTTCATCAGGCCATGATCTCCAGCTGTCGCTGGGGCGGTTCACAGCCGAATGTGAAGCAGCCGGGATGAGGATCAGCACCTCCAAATCCGAGACCATGGTGCTCAACCGGAAACGGGTGGAGTGCCCTCTCCGGGTCGGGGAAGAGATCCTGCCCCAAGTGGAGGAGTTCAAGTATCTTGGAGTCTTGTTCACGAGTGAGGGAAGGATGGAGCGGGAGATCGACTGGCGGATCGGTGCAGCATCTGCAGTGATGCGGACTCTGCTGGTCTGTCGTGGTGAAGAGGGAGCTGAGCCCTAAGGCGAAGCTCTCAATTTACCAGTCGATCTACCTTCCTATGTGGCTGGGGAGAGGTAAGTCCGGGCCTCCCTTCTCCGGTTGCTGCACCCGCGACCCGATCAAGGATAGGCGGTCGAAGATGGATGGATGGATGGATTATGCTTACCCATTATAATATTGTTACATTATTACAGATATACATTGACTCTCTGTTACTGTGTACTTTGAAAGATGTTTCTGTAGTTCTGTAATATATATATACATTCTTCCATCCATCTTCAATATACATATAAATGACATTATATGTATGTATGTATGTATGTATGTGTGTGTGTGTGTGTGTGATATATGCAAAAGAATGCATATATATATGTGTGTGTGTGTGTATATATATATATATATATATATATATATATATATATATATATATATATATATATATATATATATATATATATATATATATATATATTGCGCCCGGAAGAGCATCCGCCGTAAAACATTTTAACAAAACCAAATATGCTAATCAAACCAAAGAATTTCATACCGGATCAGTTAAGGCCTGGGTTAACAAAGACCGCAATCGATATCAATATTCTTCAGGGTACCAGATGAAATTGGCGTGTTCTGAAGCAGCGAGAGAAGAGGAAAGGCAAGAGTCTGGGACTGAGAGTAGGGACTTTGAATCTTGGGACGATGACAGGAAAAGGTAGAGTTGGTTGACATGATGCAAATAAGAAAGGTGGATATGCTGTGTGTCCAGGAGACCAGGTGGAGAGGTAATAAGGCTAGAAGCTTATGAGCATGTTTTAAGTTGTACTATCATGGTACTGACAGGAGGAGAAATTGAGGAGGAGTTATCTTGAGGGAGGAGTTTGTTAGGAATGTACTGTAGGTGAGAAGAATGTCAGACAGACTTATGAGTCTGAAACTGGAAAATGAAGTTGGGATGCTCAATGTTGTTAGTGGCTGTGCCCCACAGGTAGGATGTGAGTTAGAGGAGAAGGAGAAGTTCTGGCATGAGTTTGAGGAAGTGATGCAGAATAACCCCAGATATGAGAGAGTGGTAATTGGTGCAGACTTCAATGGACATGTTGGTGCAGGCAATAGAGGTGAAGCAGAAGTGATGGGCAGGTTTGTTATCCAGGATAGGAGCGCAGAGGGACAAATGGGTACTTTTTTTCCAGAAAAGACAGGGACATAGGGTAACTTATAAGAGCGGAGGTAGGAGCAACCATATAGACCACATGTTGTATTGACAAGTAAATCTGAACGAGATTATTGACTGTAAAGTAGTGATAGGTGAGAGTGGACAACTCCAGCTAATGCAATCAGGAAGACAGGTAGGAGAGTACTTGGTGTGTCGTCCGGAAGGAAAGTAGATAAGGAGACTTGGTGGTGGAATGAAGAAGTGCAGGAATATATACAGAGAAAGCAATTAGCAAAGAAGTGGGAAACTGAGGGGACTGAAGAGAACAGACAGGACAACAGGGAGATGCAGCGTAAGGTAAAGATAGAGGTAGCTTAGGCAGAACAAAGGGCGTACAATGACTTGTATGCTCGGGTGGACAGTAACGAGGGAGAGAATGATTTATACAGGTTGGCAAAACAGAGAGATAGAAATGGAAAGGATGACCAGAGGGTCCGGGTGATTAAGGATAGAGAGGGAAATGTATTGACAGATGTTAGAAGAGTGATGGGAAGATGGAAAGAGTACTTTGAAGAGCTGGTGAATGAGGAAAATGACCTGTGGAGATATGGAAATGTCTAGGAGTGGCAGTGGTACAGTTTTTGGCTAGATCTTTCAACAGGATCTTAGAGACTGAGAAGATGCCTGAGGAATGGAGGAGAAGTGCGATGGTGCCCATTTTTAAGCATAAGGGGGATGTGAAGAATTGCAGTAACTATAGAGGGATAAAGTTGATGAGCCATACAATGAAGTTATGGGAACGAGTCGTGGAAACTAGACTGAGGCCAGAAGACAGCATGTGTGAGCAGCAGTACGGCTCCATGCCTCGAAAGAGAACTATAGATACAGTATTTGCTTTGAGAATGCATAGAAAAGTACAGAGAAGGTCAAAGGGAGCCACATTGTGCTTTTGTAGACCCAGAAAAAGCATACGACAGGGTGGTGAGAGAGGAACTCTGGTATTGTATGAGGAAGTCAGGAGTGGCAGAGAATTATGTTCGACTGGTGCAGGACATGTATGCAAACTCTGAGACAGTGGTGAGATGTGCTGTTACAGAGAAGTCCAAGGTGGAGGTGGGACTTCATCAGGGACCAGCTCTGAGACCCTTCTAGTTTGCTGTGGTGATGGACAGGCTGACAGATGAGGTTAGAAAGGAATCTCCATGGACCGTGATGTTTGCAGATGACATTGTGATCAGTAGTGAGAGCAGGGAACAGGGTGAGGAGAATCTTGAGAGGTGGAGGTATGCTCTAGAAAGGAGTGGAATGAAGGTTAGTCAAGCAAGACGGAATATATCTGTGTGCATGAGAGGAACCCGGTGAGGCTACAGGGAGTGGAGATCAAGAAGTTGGAGGATTTCAAGTACTTAGGGTCAACAGTCCAGAGCATTGGAGAGTGGGGAAAAGAGGTAAAGAGATAGGTTCAAGTAGGTTGGAATGAGTGGAGAAAAGTGTCAGTGGTACTATATGATAGAAGAATATCAGCCAGAATGAAAGGGAAGGTGTTTAGGACAGCAGTGAGACCAGCGATGCTGTATGGTTTGGAGACAGTGACAATGACGAAAAGACAGGAGACTAGAGGTCGCAGATATCAAGATGTTGGGGTTCTCTTTAGGACTGACAAGGATGGATAGGATCAGGAATGAGTTCATCAGAGGGACAAGACATGTTAGATGTTTTGGAGAGAAGGTCAGAGAAGCCAGACTGAGATGGTTCGGTCATGTACAGAGGAGGGATGGAGAATATATTCGTAGACGGATGCTGGAATTGTAGATGCCAGGGGGGAGGTCTAGAGGAAGACCAAAGAGAAGATTTACATAATGAGAGAGGATATGAAGTTGGTTGGTGTGAGAGAGGAGGATACAGAAAATAGGGTTCGATGGAGAGGGTTGATTCGCCATGGTGACCCCTGAAAGGAAAAGCCGAATGGAAAAGAAGATGCTGTGTGGGATCATTTTGATATTTTTAACAGCAAGTAAGGTAACTTTGGATTTTATTTTTTCCGCTTGATCTATATCAGAATTAATAACACATAGTAATGCGACTCTCAGTATATCTATTTCATTTTATGCAGGTTAAATGCCACATTTGTTCAACAAAGTTTCAAATATCATGCTTGAATAATTTCTGTCCAGTGTATCAGCTTACATTTGGATATAAAAAAAAGAGTACAGTTTGAAATTCCTCTCTTCTGTTCAAAATGGCAAAATGCATTGAACCTCATAATCCTGGATGTTTTTTTTGCTTTAATGACAGGTGGTCTGATACATTTGTGAAGCACTGCATATCGATTTAATTTTGTTTCATTTTCAGACTGTCAGGGAAAAATTTTGCAAAAAACACGTTATTCAGAATGAAAAACTCAATTGTGGCGTGTCGGAACGAAATATGATGACGGAGTCGTGGAGGGTTCAAACTTTAATATGTGGACACGCCAACACAACAATTCACTTCTCCCGAACATTCGGCAACGTCAGTGTATGTTCCCCCCTGTAACCACGGCCCCTAAGCCGTCAGTCCCTGGGTGAGAGGCCACACCCTTCAGTGTCCGCCACACAATGACAATTAAATTGGTAAATCACATTCACAACTTTCACTTTAGTTTTCGCATGACAGCCGGATCAGTGCAGCGTCTGCAGTGATGCGGACTCTGTACCGGTCTGTCGTGGTGAAGAGGGAGCTGAGCCGTAAGGCGAAGTTCTCAATTTACCAGTCGATCTACCTTCCTACCCTCACCTATGGTCACGAACTATGGGTAGTGACCGAAAGAACGAGATCGCAAGTACAAGCGGCCGAAATGAGTTTTCTCCGCAGGGTGGCCGGACTCTCCCTTAGAGATAGGGTGAGAAGTTCGGCCATCCGGGAGGAACTTGGATTAGAGTCGCTGCTCCTCCGCATAGAGAGGAGTCAGATGAGGTGGCTCGGGCATTCTCGGCACTCGTTCAGGATGCCTCCTGGACGCCTCCTGGGGGAGGTATTCCGGGCATGTCCATCTGGGAGGGGCCACGGGGAAGACCCATGACATGCTGGAGAGACTATGTCTCTAGGCTGGCCTGGGAACGCCTAGGTGTCCCCCTAGAAGAGCTGGACCATGTGGCTGGGGAGAGGGAAGTCTGGGCCTCCCTTCTCCGGTTGCTGCCCCCGCGGCCCGACCAAGGATAAAGCGGGTGAAGATGGATGGATAGATGGATGTAAAATTATACCACAGGAAATGTGGTAACTTAATATCCTGTATACAAGTTTGACTAGGTCATTGAATCAGTGTGTCTTGTCAGCCTCAAATAAGTTGCATGCAATGATGTATAAGATCCACCAGTGTCAGTATAGAGCAACAGCGAAACTGTACCAGCACAGCATCAATACAGTTTGGGGGATGTGCCAAAACGCTTCAGGAGGCCTCATCCACCCATCAGTAGTATATCCACAAAGAGAGGAGTGTGTGTGTGTGTGTGTGTGTGTGTGTGTGTGTGTGTGTGTGTGTGTGTGTGTGTGTGTGTGTGCGTGTGTGCGCGCGTGCGTGTGCGTGTGCGTGTGTGTGTGTGTGTGTGTTTGTGTGTGTGTGCGTGTACGTGTGTGTGTGTAAAATCAACTTCATCTCAAGGCCCTGACACGGTGTGACCTCTAGTGGCTGTAAATATGATCTCCAAATACAAATCATAATTGATCTAAATCATTTGTTAAATTAGATTATTTTTATGACACATTTTATATATCAGATGCACCCTAATGTGCTTTCTTTGAAAATAAAAGAAAGCAGATGTGAAAGGAAACAGAATATAATGGACAAATAATTGTAAGTTGAGAAAAAAGGGAATTTTCATAAACATTTTTTAAAAATATATCTCAGGTAGAAAGATTCATATGACCCAATGTCAATAAGAGGATATGACCCTTACATATAAAAAGGGACATTAAAGTAGTAAAAGCAATAGTATAAAATTGGGTTTAATAGTTATAACTCTTCCAAGACAGGATTCTTCACCAAATATGTTTCATATGCACAACAATGAAAAACTATGGAATCATAAAAAAACACTAGAATTAACCCAAGTACTCACATTTGACAGGATTCATATCTCTTTTTATGGCTAATACCGTTTATTAGTAAAAGTTTTGAAAAACAATAAATAAAGAAATGTAAATCACCCACCTCTTTTACATGATATCCAGGTTCATTTTGCTGTTTGGGGTTTCATATCAGCAACTGTGTCACAGCCTCATCTGGCTCCATTGGGCTTTCCACGCTCCCTCACTGGCCACAGCCCAGCTAACAATCTGCAGCTAATTAGTACTTATTGTTAAACTGCCCCCACATCTAGTGTATATCACTAATTCACTACACTTGTTTGGCTCCCTTTAAAAGAACCCCTTCAACCAGGCATAAGTTGTCTGGTCCTGTTTGATGATAGGACTCCTTTAATTCAAATTAACCCCCAATAATTTCAAAATAAGAGGGGATCATGAGGGCTACAAAAGTCTAATTGAATACCACACTTCCCAGAAAACCCTGCTGTTTCCTGGCTCCTCCTTTCTGCTAGAGTCTCATTGTGACATAGCAATTTTCATCTGCCTAGGGTTGCCAGGAACTGAGGTGGATAACTGAGGCCATTTGATGGTCTTTATCTTACCATATGTGATGAGGAACATGATATCATTTATAGATGCAAAAAGAGACAGTAGTTGATTGCTAAATAGAACATATCTTTAAACCCAGTCTGACTACTACCAGTGCCATCAATATAAGGACTGTATGTAAGTAATATTATACCCTGTGCTGGCAGCCTGGAAGCAACTTTCAAGATTCAAAGTGTTTATTGTCATGTCTACAGTCTGGAAAATGGTTTCCCTGTAAAATGAATTTTTACTTTGCCATCCACTTGGACCTCCCCTGGAACAGATTAATGGACCAGCATACCTTGCTCAGGTGATGACTTTCTGTCTGCGTTGGCATCAAGTGGACTTCCTGCCTGGAGTGTCTGGGGAGCAGACACAGGCCGCCTCTTAAAGGCACATGACGCACAGAGAGAATTACCGGGAGGAAGCAGCAGCCTAAATAAATCAGCATTATGGCCAGCTACACTGCAGTTATACATCCTAATTAACTGGTACATTCTGGAAGGTGCTCTGATAAATATTCACAAGGTCCTCTCATTGCCTCTGGTTGTTATTTTAACAATTCATTATGTCAAGGTATCCAAAAAGGTTGGCTTTAAAGGATGAGGAGTTGAGATGGCAAAGTGCAAAGGAGGTATATGAAAGGGAGGCTGAAATCTCTGTTGTTGTTTTTTCATTTTTGCACCATCACAAAATGAAGCTCAAAGTGACATACATTAAAATAGCAAAACTGGAAATGATAAGGCCAGAGTGGTATTTATTTTTGGACAACCTTACTTTGTATATTTTACTTTGTTTATCCACAACATGAGTCAGGACATGATTTACACATCTTTTGTAAAATAGATGAAATTGTCAGGAAACTTTAAAAATCAGCAGAACATACTATAGACAGACAGACAGACAGACAGACAGACAGACAGACAGACAGACAGACAGACAGACAGACAGACAGACAGACCGACAGACCGACCGACAGACAGACAGACCGACCGACCGACCGACCGACCGACCGACAGACAGACAGACAGACAGACAGACAGACAGACAGATAGATAGATAGATAGATAGATAGATAGATAGATAGATAGATAGATAGATAGATAGATAGATAGATAGATAATAGATAGATAAATAGATAGAAAGATAAATAAATAGATTGACATGAATAGATAAATAATTAGATAAATAAATAAGGTCAGATTTATGATGAGGAAATTTTGGGAGAAAA
>CAAKHD010013598.1:232375-244717 GCA_901007705.1 Fistularia tabacaria | reverse complement strand
TTCATTTTCTTTATTCATCAGCTCTTCAAAGTACTCTTTCCATCTTCCCATCACTCTTCTAGCATCTGTCAATACATTTCCCTCTCTATCCCTAATCACCCGGACCTGGTGCACATCCTTTCCGTCTCTATCTCTGTTTTGTCAACCGATAAAAATCATTCTCTCCCTCCTTACTGTCCACCCGAGCACTCAAATCATTGTACGCCCTCTGTTTTGCCTTTGCTACCTATATCTTTACCTTACGCAGCATCTCCCTGTACTCTTGTCTGTTCTCTTCAGTCCCCTCAGTGTCCCACTTCTTCTTTGGTGCAGGCAATAGAGGTGATGAAGAGGTGATGGGCAGGTTTGGTATCCAGGATAGGAACGCAGAGGGACAGATGGTGGTAGACTTTGCAAAAAAGGATAGAAACGGCTGTAGTGAATACTTTTTTCCAGAAAAGACAGGAACATATGGTAACTTGTAAGAGTGGGGGTTGGAGCACGCTGGTAGACTACATCTTGTATAGACAAGGTAATCTGAAAGAGATCAATGACTGCAAAGTAGTGGTGAGACTGTAGCCAGACAGCATAGGATGGTTGTTTGTAGGATGAATCTGTGACAAGGAAGATCAAGAGGACAAAGGCAGAGCAGAGGACAAAGTGGTGGAAGCTGGAAGGGGAAGGAGTGTTCTATGGTTTTCAGGAAGGAGATGAGAAAGGCTCTTGGTGGTAAGGGAGAGTTACCAGATGACTGGACAACTCCAGCTAATGTGATCAGGGCGACAGGTAGGAGAGTACTGGGTGTGTTGTCTGGAAGGAAAATAGATAAGGAGACCTGTTTGTGGAATGAGGAAGTACAGGAGTATGTACAGAGAAAGCAGTTAGCAAAGAAGAAGTGGGACACTGAGGGGACTGAAGAGAACAGACAGGAGTACAGGGAGAAGCAGCGTGAGGTAAAGATAGAGGTAGCAAAGGCAAAACAGAGGGCATACGATGACGTCTGTGCTCATATGGACAGTAAGGAGGTAGAGGATGATTTAAAAAGGTTGATAAAACAGAGAGATAGAGATGGAAAGGATGTACAGCAGGTCTGGGTGATGAACGATGGAGAGGGAAATGTCTTTACAGATGCTATGAGGGAAGTCAAGGGGAGGGAAAGATAGAAGAACTGACAATTGTAGACCACAATAGCAGAGAGTAGTAAAAGTGAAGTGAGGAGGGCATTGAAGAGGATGAAGAACAGAAAGGTAGTTGATCTTGATGATATAACTGTGGAGGTATGGAAGTGTCTAGGCAAGGCAGCGGTAGAGTTTCTGGCTAGTTATCTTAGGGAGTGAGAAGATGCCTGAGGAATGGAGAAGTGTGATGTTGCCCATTTTTAAGAATAAAGGGGATGTGCAGAATTGTAGTAACTATGGAGAGATAAAGTTGATTAACAATGAAGTTATCGGAAAGAGTAATGGAAACTAGACTGAGAGCAGAAGTCAGTATTTGTGAGCAGCACTATGGCTTCATGCTAAGAAAGAGTACTACAGATGCAGTATTCACTTTGAGAATGCTAATAGAGATGTACAGAGAAGGTCAGTGGGAGTTGCAGTACGATTTTGTAGACCTCGAAAAAGCATACGACAGGGTGCCGAGAGAAGAACTCTGGTATTGTATGAGGAAGTCTGGAGTAGCAGAGAAGTATGTTAGACTGGTCCAGGACATGTATGCTGGCTGTGAGACAGTGGTGAAGTGTGCTGTTGGTGTAACAGAGAAGTACAAGGTGGAGGTGGGACTTCATCAGGGATCAGCTCTGAGCCCATTCTTGTTTGCAGTGGTGATGGACAGGCTGACAGATGAGGTTAGACAGGAATATCCATGGACCATGATGTTTGCAGATGACATTGTGATCTGTAGTGAGAGCTTTGAACAGGTTGAGGAACATCTTGAGAGGTGGAGGTATGCTCTGGAAAGGAGAGGAATAAAGGTTAGTCGCACCAAGACAGAATAAATGTGTGTGAATGAGAGGAACCTGGGTGGAACGGTGAGGCAACAGGGAGTGGAGATCAAGAAGTTGGAGGATTTCAGGTACTTAGGGTCAACAGTCCAGAGCAATGGAGAGTGAGGAAAAGAAGTTAAGAAACGGGTTCAAGCAAGTTAAAATGGATGGAGAAAAGTTTCAGGGGTTCTATGTGATCGAAAAATATCAGCCAGAGTGAAAGGAAAGGTGTACAAGACATTGGTGAGACCAGTGATGTTGTATGGTTTGAAGACAGTGGCACTGAACAAAAGACAGGAGGCAGAGCTGGAGGTAGCAGAAATGAAGATGTTGAGGTTCCCTTTGGGAGTGATTAGGATGGATAGGATCAGGAATGAGTCCATCAGGGGGACAGAACATGTTAGATGTTTTGGAGAGAAGGTCAGAGAGGCCAGACTGAGACTGTTCTGTCATGTACGGAGCAGGGATAGGGGCTATATCGGTAGACGGATGTGGATTGGAGATGACCAGGCAGGAGGTCTAGAGGAAGACCAAATAGAAGATTTATGGACGTATTGAGAGAGGACATGAAGGTAATTGGCTGAGAGATGAGGATACAGAGAATAGGGTTAGATGGGAAAGGGAAGAAGAAGACTCAGGCTCACTTCCTCAACTTTTTTTCCTTCTTTTAATCACAGGTTGTTTAGTTTTGCTGGTTTTGTGAGATCCTGACCTCCAGCAAGTCCAGAAGCATGTAATAGCCAATTTTAGGCAGTCAGAGAGTCATCACCTCAAAATGGCTTGACTGGAAGTGAGCTGCTACCCAAAGTACAGTAAGGAGTTCAAGTATTCAAGGAATTTCCCCTATGGGGATCATTAAAGTACTATCTTATCTTGTACTTATGAAAAATAACTTAAAAAAGGTACTCTATGATGGATTCAGCATTATATGTTTAGAACTATAAGCTGTTGGTTCCTGGCACTATTATTTTTCCCACTTCAATAAGGTTAACTTAACTGTACAGTTTCACCAAAATCGCTTGGTTAACACCTTTAAAGACAAGTTGAAAAGAGGTGGTAAATGGCCTGGTTAAGTTCTTAACATAATTATAATTACATCATATTTTTACAATATAAGTTCAGTCTTTCCTAAATATAATAAATCATGAATTGATATAATTAACTATGAAGAGTTATATGTTATTTGTAGTTATTTATACCTGTTGACAATTTTTCGAGAAAACTTTAATTGGACCTAATAATCAATCTGCTCCAATCCACCTGCTGCATGTTTTTGGACTGTGAGAGGAACCAGATGAATCAGGAGAAAGCCCACACGGACACAGAGAGAACCAGCAAAATCCACACAGAGATGAATGTTGGGATCAAACCAGGGAACTTGCTGTGAGGCGGAAGTGCTAACCACTAGAACCTCAATCTCTAATTGCTTTTGCAGAAATTGCACAAACTGCTTCAAAGGTTCAAAAAAGAGGGCATAAATTAAGAATTAAACAAGAAGCATTTAGAGTTAACAGCTGGTTTGAAGCAGAACTTGAAATGGAAGTAGAAACTGAGGCGAAACGAGAAAAATATGTTGGGAATAAGGAAAAAAAGGAACAGATGGTGAGGAAGGAGAGAGAGAGACAGTAAATGAATGAGAAAAGAGAGAGGGTGAGTAGGGCCAAGTGTTATCAGTGTCATGCTCCTGACTGCTTGGCCCTGCCCCCCTCTTCTTTGCCTTCCCTGTAATAACGTGTGAGATCGATGGCTTCCCAGTTAGCTTTGCTTTTATTGCCACAGAAATGACGTGTTTGACATTTCAACCACTTTTACAGGTCACCCTTGTTCACTTCTACATATGCACATTTGTTTACACAAGGATTGGGAGAAGTCGTTTCCCTCTACCAGGATGGACAAGCCTCCTGAGGGACATGCCCAAGAACTACAACACATGGTCTTGTCTCAGAGTGCCGTACACTTCCGTACAAACCTGAGGGACACTAGAAATGTCAAGTTGTAATAATTTATTCCACATCATATACTATCATGTACACTGTATAAACTCAAGTTTTTTTTGTGTAGACCATAACCATAAATTGCTGTACTTGCTGTAATCTTTGTAAAACTAGTTCTCATGGTAAAGTATAAAGAGAAAGAGCCATTGTGCCTCTGTGCAGTTGTGTGCTTGCATGTGTATGTGTGTTTGTCTTTGTGATCATCTGTGTATGCGTGAAGAGAAAGATTAAATAAGGAAAAACAACAGAATAATGCTGGAATGACAAAGGTACAAAGATTGGAAGATAAGAAATTAAAAGAGGAGACTACCAATAAAATATTTAGAGAGATGTGACACAGAGAATGAGAGATTATTGGATATATAGCTGCAGTGAGAGGAGGATGAAAATAATTGAATTTTGAGAATTATGGTTTGGTATTGAAATGTACATGAGAGATTTGGGAACCAGAGCAATAATACATGTTACAAATGGATGTTTTAACAACGCATATTTCAATCCTAATATGATTACTACAAAATGGTGATTATAGTCCACTAAGTGATTGAACAGGAGTCTCCTATGAATAGATTAAAGTCAGAAAGGAGGGTGGATAACACTCTCAGTACTTCCTTTCATGTCATGTCATCATTTTATGTAATGTCACATTTTCAGCAGTTGAAATGTAAAAAAGGAAATACATCACAAGTAAACAATTTGATTGTAAGTTTTAAAGTACTCCACTGCAATATATATAGATATCTACAAACATATGTTTGTTTGTTTTTTTTACTTGTTACTGGTTACTAGCAATGATCATAGAAATAGTGAGATACTGACTCATCACCATTAATGATTGTCTACGGCTTATCCGGGATTGGGTTGCGGAGGCCCAGACTTCCTTCTCCCCCGCCGCTTGGTCTACCTCTTCAGGGGGGATCCCAAGGCCTTCCCTCCACTTTCCAGCATAGAGACATAGTCCCTCCAGCGTGTCCTGGGTCTTCACTGGGGCCTCCTCCCAGTTGGACATGCCTGGAACACCTCACCAGGGAGGCATCCTAACCATCTGACTCCTCTCCATGCGGAGTAGCAGCGACTCTACTCTGAGCCCCTTCCGGATGGCCGAGCTCCTCAACCTATCTCTGACAGAGAACACCCTACAGTGAAAGATCATTTCAGCTGCTTGGATCAGTGACCTTGTTCTTTCACGACCCACAACTCATGACAATAAGTGAGGGTAGGAACATAGATCGACCGGAAAATAAGGAGCTCCCCCTTTTGGCTCAGCTCCTTCTACACCAGGACAGTCACTGCTGATGCTGCACCAATCCACCTGCTGATCTCCTGTTCCATCTTTCCCTCACTCATGAACAAGACTCCAAGATACCTGAACTTCTCCACTTGAGGCAGGACCTATTCCCCGACCCTGAGTGGGGACTCCACCTCAGCCAGATCATGGTTCTGGAGACCATGGGAGATTTGGACATGCTGATCCTCATCCCGACTGCTTAACATTCAGCTGCAAACTGCCCCAGTGAGAGCTGGAATACACGGTCTGATGAAGCCAACAGAAACACATCACCCACAAAAAGCAGAGACCAAATCCTGAGGTAACCAAACCATATCCCCTCAACACCATGGAAATTCTGTCCATAAAAGTTATTAACAGAATTGGTGACAAAGGACAGCCCTGGTGGAGTTTAACCCTCAACAGAAATGAGTCTGCCTTACAGCCGGCAATGCTGATCATGCTCTGGCACCGTTACTAGGACCGAACAGCCCATATTATATCTAATTACTGCCGACAGACATATATCATCTCTTTTGACATTAGAAATAGGTGTTCCTCAAGGTTCAATCCTGGGTCCATTACTTTTTACGCTATACATTAATAAGATTTTTCATCTTCCCCGCACTGCAATGCACTGCCCACTTATATGCTGATAATACTGTTTTGTACTCAGTTGCACCCACTGCTAAAGAGGCCTTTTCAAATTTACTGACTTACTTTAATACTTTTCAAATTCATTCATCTACTTAAAACTGGCTCAAAATTCAAGACCAAATTCATGCATTTCACCAGAGCCAAAAACAAAACAGACCCTTACTATTCCATCCAGACCCTAAACAGTGACATCACTGGGCAGGTTTCCCACTATAAGTATCTTGGTATCTGGCTGGCCAATAAAGTATCTTTCAAAATTCATACAGATAACCTTTTCCAAAAGTTAAAAATGCAAATTAGTTTTCTTTATCAGAATAAAGCTTGTTTTTCTTGGATCACCTGTATTATGTTGATATTACTTTTAATCATGCAGCCTTAAGTAGTCTTGAAAAATTGGACACCATTTATCCTTCTGCACTCCATTTTATAACAAATGACAATTACCAAACTGATCATTGTGGACTCTACAGAAAAGTTGACTTCTCTACTGACCCGTAGACACATTCAAACCTACATTTTCATCTACAAAGCAATTTTGCCAAAACTCCCACCATACATCACTTCTCTAATTCAACTTCAGTCCCACCATGATCTCCCCAGGTCCCTGGATAGGCTTACTTTAGCAGTACCTCAAATTCACACTGAGCTGGGAAAGACAGCTTTTCAATACTATGCACCTGCTTTATGGAACACTCTCATGAAGAAGGTCAATCTGGAAAATGTAATTCCCTTTAGTGATTATAAAAGGCTTGTGTTCTCTGTATTCTCTGATTCCTGTAACTGCTACGACTAGATTGACTCACATGTCTGGACTTTTATTTTACGTTGAAAATGTTTAACACTGTTCTGTGGGGTTTTATTTTTTATTTGTTTCATCTGTTTTATCTGTTCTTTTCTGCACTCAGGGCTCCCTTGAAACTGAGACTTTATTCTCAATCGGACTCCCTGATAAAACAAAATAAAATAAAATAAACAACTAAATAGGGTTTGGAACCCATGCTCCCGGACCACACCCCACAGGATCCCCTGCAGGACATGGTCAATTGCATTCTCCAAGTCCACAAAACACTAGACTGGCTGGGCAAACTTTCATGCACCATCGAGGACCCTGCCAAGGGTGTAGAGCTGATCCACTGTTCCACGGCCAGGACGAAAACCACATTGCTCCTCCTACATCCAAGGTTTAACAACCCATCGGAACCTCCTCTCCAGCACCCCTGAGTACACTTTTTCAGGGAGGCTGAGGAGTGTGATGCCCCTGTGGTTGAAGTACACCCTCCGATTCCCCTTTCTGGAGAGGAGCATCACCAGCCTAGTCTGTCAATCAAGCGGCATGGCCCCTGCCTTCCACATGATGCTGCAGATGTGTGTAAGCCAAGAGAGCCCAATAACATCCAGAGCCTTAAGGAAGGGCACTACCACCGAAGTGCTTTCTGACTACCTCAACAACTTCAACCCCGAAAATAGGAGAGTACACCCCAGACTGCCCTTTGCTTCCTCATTGGAAGCTGGGTTGTCGGGATTGAGGAGACCTTGGAAGTATTCCTTCCACCAATCTACAACGTCCCAGTCTACAACGGCATGGAACATGGCCCTATCGGACTCAATGTCCCTGCCTCCCCCAGGACCTGGTTGAAGCTCTGCCAGATGTGGGGGGTGAGAACTTTTTCTGGCAGGGGACTCTATTAGATGGGCTCAACTGACCTTCACAATGCGTTTGGATCTGTCAGGTCTGACTGGTGTCCTCCCCCACCATCGGAGACAGCTCACCGCAAAGTATTGGTCAGTTGACAGCCCAGCCCCTCTCTTCAACCAGAGAATGAGGCCATCAGAGAGGCCACCAGAGGATATGGCCTCAAGTCCGATGAAAGGACCACAAAGTCAATCATTGAACTGCAGCCTAAGGTGTGCTGGTGCAAGGTGCACAAGTGCACACCTTTTTGTCTGAATATGGTGCTCAACAGGGACAGTCCATGGCTAGCACAGAAATTCAGTTACAGATCACCACTCAGGTTCAGATCAGGGGGGCCGCTCCTCTCAATCAAGTCTTCCCATCTTCCCATCATGGAGGCACTATGACAGGGGGCAATAAATATGCCCACACCTGCCCGGTGCCTCTTGAGAGTGGGGCAAGTCTAGAGGGGAAAAAGTTCCAACCCCTCTCGACAGGCCTGGTTCCTAAGTCCAAGCTGTTCACCCGGGAGAGTCCGACGATATCTATACGGAACCTCTCAGTCTCTCACACTAGCTCAGGATCCTTCCCCGCCAGGGAGATGACATTCCATGTTCTTAGAGCAAGCTTCTGTAGCCATTGATCGAACTCACACCGCACCCGACCGCCATCCGGGGTTCACTTAGTGAACTACTGCACTGCTGTCTGGAAGGCCAACAGGACAAGTGGTCGGTGCAGCCCCTAATCTCACTGCTGCCAGCTGGTCAGGATCACAAGTATGGTGGCCAGGGTGTGGCTGAACCGCTCGACCAACCCTTTGCTCTTGGGCTGCAGTGGTGTCATTCTGGTTTTCTTGACGCTTAGCTGCTGGCAGACCTCACAAAACTCCTAGACCTTGAAGTTCCGCTCCTGGTTGCTGTGCAGCTCTTCCGGCATCTCAAAGCAGCAAAAAAATCTTTACCACCAATCACTCCACAGTGGTGATACCACTCTGATTGGGGACTTCAAATTCTTCTGGCCATTTAGTGAAAAAGTTTTTACCAACCAGGTTATCTCATTATGTGACCGGGTAGGGGCCAAGGTTGTCAAATGGGGTACCAAACTTGTACTGCTATGGGGGAGCATCAGAGTGTTGGGTTGGACCCTTCTGGACAGTGCAGGCGTTGCAGCAGTGAAGGAAGAGCTCTACATCTTCGCGTCCTCATCAGTAGAACAGAGTTTGAAACCATTGGAGGGTCTTGGTGACGCTGAAGTGACTTGCTCCCACTAAGTCTTGAACCAGTGGGAGCATGTATGGTCACAGCTAGCGAAGCACCAGGTGAAGGTCACGTTTGCCTGCAGGGGTGTTTCAGCGGCGGTGGTGGAGAGCATCATGGCTTATGAGGCTGGCCCACTGCGATAGAGGGCCTCAGTCTCTTTGTCAAGCATAAAGACTGTTGGCCACGCCAGTCACTGACGTACTACTATCCATCTTTGAACATGGGAGACATTGTTCTGGTCTTGCTGTGAAAAATCAAAGTCCTTTTAATGTATTAATACTATTTAATAGATTTTCAGATATTTCCGTCTTCAGCTGTTCTTTTTGAAAGGAACTCTTTCACTCTTGATATGAAAATTTGAACTTTATTCAACAGTATGATGAAGCTTTTGTTGCTTCAGGTCCATTATCTCCTCATCACAACCCCGTTGTGGCCATCTGATGCTGAGAAACTGCAGCCGAAATGGTATTAGTCAGTCAAGGACTGGTCTGAGGTATTACAGGTGCAAGCTGGCAGTGGTAACCAGGCTAGAGGGGTCTCTGCTACATCTCTTTACACCAACTGTCAAAGATGATTTTCTACGCCTCCCACTATACCACAGAGAAGTCGTAAGCAAGGGTATGATCCATGAACCTGCATGAAAATCAATGTGGGCAGCCCAAACATGAAATCAATGCTTCCGACTTACTCCACAGTGGCGGGAGCTGCAGTTGGGAGGGGAGGGGAGGAAAGACATGAGGGCAGAGGAGTTCACTGAAATCCACTCGAGTTGGATGCTTTCCTCCTGAGCGAGGCCATGCGGGGGAGTTGAGGTCGGGGAAATGAGGGAGGGGAAACAGAAGGGGCGAGATTATCTGATGTGTTAATGGAAGCAGCTACAGAGATTTCCAAAAATAGGGGGTTTGGCAGAGAGTTTCCAGATTATAACTCCTTGTAAATTATATTGTTTGCCGCGTAAGCCAATTATAAACAACATACTGGTAATTTCTGGATATCAGGATAATTTCCTGATAAATCTGCCTGAAGAACATCACTTACAATGACTCCTGACCAGACTCCAACTTCAGAGAACTTCATCAAAAACAGAGACCAGCATCAATAGCAACCAATATGACATGGAAAGGTCTCTCATTTCCCATTTATTGTGCTATGAAAGTGAAGGAAAAACAATTTTGGTTCTTAAATTCTTTATACTGTCCTTTTCTCAGTTTACCCAGGGCTCTGTCGAGCTGCCGAGCCGTTTAACTGTTTAACTCTTCCGAACCTTGACCTTGATGTTTTTTTTTTAATCTGAACCTAAAAAGGGGTTTGGAGGCCTTTTGACTTAATTTTGATAGACTATACAGAGATCAAATGTTATGATGAGTGAAGGTCCACCATATACATAGTGAATACAGTGTTCCTGGGTAGAAAACTGAGAATCTTTAAATCTATATGGTCATGATGCAATGATATTAAGTTTTGTAAATTGGGCGAAGCAGTACAGGGTATTAAAAGCTGTCTTCACACCGACTTCACTGTCAGTCATCCATTCAATACCAACACAAAAATATCAATATGATTCACAGAGAGAACAAAATGATTAGCAAGTGCATACCCAAAAATCAAGAAACTGATTTTAATAAACTATGCAGAAATGACATTACAATAAGCAAGAATGAATTCTGGAAAATTAGCAAGATATTACCTAAAATGATTAAATCACTCATTACGGATACATCTAATATGTTCTAAAATACTGTATATGCCTTGCTAATCTGCTGTATCCACACCGAAGCAGAAATGTTTAATAAATCGGCTGGTGAATAAAGGAATACATGGTCCTGCATAGGTGCTTATAAATTTTGCATTTAAATAGTAAACAGACAAATCTCCATTTCAAAGCAGCAATAAAGACCTGAAACTAGGCCAGTCCTAAGGGTTTCAAATTAGTCTGTTCAGCTGGCTTGCTGTAAGTCATCTCATCAATGTATCTGTAGGTGAACTGACCCAACAGGCCAGACAGTGAGTGGCTGATTGATTTTCTATACAAGCCAGCATGTTTGAAATGCCTCGGGAGCTGTGTGGCATTTCAGAATGTGCAGAGCCCACAGGTCACCATTCTCCTGAATGGACCCACAGCCCTTGTGGCTGTGGGGGCTGAGGAGGAGTCTGTGTTATGGTAAAGCAGAGCACCCCAACTAGGGGTCTTGTTAGAAGAGCCCAGGATCAGGGACCTGGGGACTGCTCCGACTCAGACACCTGGGTACAAACTGTCGCTGGTTGAATCAACCTTACCCTGAATGACGGACATGACATATCATGGAGAGCTGTTCAGCATGTCAATACACAGAAGCAGCTTGTACTCTATCATTCACACCACGGGCTAAGTTTGAACCTGCTAACAGCTTACTGATAGCGAATTTATACTGTGATTAGGGAGGAACTTGTTTGATAAACTTGCTGCCTTCAAATATTCCGGTATCTGAAGCCTGAAAAATCATTCCACTTTCATAGTGTTAAAAAAATTAAAATTATAGTAGCTTTGCTTATGTTTTGTTTTCCACTGCTTTGCAAAAAGTCAGCAGCTGGTTTGTATTCAGAGCAGCTTTTCCACCTACTGTGTCTGGCTCATACAGTGGCCGGGGCATCCTCCAGGTCAGAGAAGGGGTAAGGGGGTTTGCCAGAAGCGTTGCCCCCAGCAGGCTCAGACCTCACTGGGCACAGCTCTCTGATCTACTCCCTCCTCCTTCTCCTGCTCATGCCTGAGACAATACCAGACTATTGATATATCTGAAATGCTCAATCTAGCCCACTCTCACTCTTTCACTTTTTATACCAGATACTTGTTGTTTTGATGAATATTTCCAGAAGTGTGTTGTTCTCCATCTTTTTTGACCCATCTGTTAAAAAAGTAGGGTGACGGGGCAGGGAAGAATGCATGCACCTGTCGTGTCCTTCAGGGTGATGGAGGACAGTGTCTGAGCTTTGATAATGGTCAAGCCACATCCATCTGGGTGCCCCGATGCCAGGGGCATTTTGCCAGCCTACTTAATACATTTTGTGTCAAATCTTTCAGTGGGGATATATCCTCCAGACTTGAAACATGGATTTGATTAATGTAGAGTACCCTTCAACTGTTTTTGTGTATTCACATCTTAGCCCCTCTACCAAGATTTAAATTATCCTAGCAACCTATAAAGGACAGTCTCTAATGATGCCATAGCATGTATGGTGTGAATGTGGTCTGGCAGCTCATTTCTCCTCTAGCCCAAATGAAGGTCTTTATTGAGAAAGTCAGGGTCATCCTTTGCATACAGCTCTGTGGTACCACTGAGTAAAAGGGCAGTGTGGAGGAGCCTTACTGCCATTTTCTACAATAGGAGTAGAGGTCTAATGAAGACCTTAAGTAGCAAAAATATACATAGCTATGACAACAACTGCAAATGGGGAGGAAAATGTGTTGAACAGGGTCAAAGCTTTTTTTTTTTTTTTTTTTTTTTCTTTTTTTTCACCTTAACCTTTTTTTGGGGGAAATTTTTCCCCCCCGG
>CAAKHD010013598.1:154867-227948 GCA_901007705.1 Fistularia tabacaria | reverse complement strand
AGATCGTGATGTGACTGGAGTTCAGACGTGTGCTCTTCCGATCTGTATGGGCGCACGTGCATATTTTGGCTCTGTGGCGCAGGTCCTCATTACTTGGCGGGGTCGCATACAGACATAGCCACAGCACAATGAGGACAGTTGGCGGACCTATTCCTATTCCCTCAGCTCTTTAACAAGCTAGTGATGGGAAGAACAGCCCAGTTGCCCTAGCAACTGTGTTGAACTCTGACCTCATAGGTTGCCAACCTGTATAAATTAGGATCACAGGCATATGCAAATAGATTGCTGGTCCTCTGCCCACCTTCTTCTCTTCTTTAAGAATTTCCTTCTTGTTCCATCCTGGACTTGACATTGCTTCCTTGCTCAGAAGGGCAGGATAGGTGGGGGAGGGGCTGCTGGGACTCCCATCAGTGACTGCTGAGGTGACAGGAACTCAGGCTCAGGCTTGGACTCCACTGACGTTTGACCCTTTGTCCAGAAGAGCAGCCCCAGTACCAGGAAACTCAATCATTAGGGGACTTGTGCGTTTTGCTGATAAGAGGCTTCCTCTGGTTCATTTAACCTATTTATTCTTGCTCATGTGTGCTATCTATGTGTAAATGTGTATGTATATATGTGTATGTGTATATTGTGTGTATTGTGTATATGTGTATATATATTAATGTAGGGATGGGTATGTGTGTAAAAAAATTTATTTATACTTGTGTGTGGGAATGTATGGTGACTTATGTGCTCATGTGTTTGCACTGATATATGTGTGTATATATCTTTCCTGTTTCTTTTTTGTTTCTGTTTTTTCCTCTAGTGTTGCTGCTGCAACACCCGAATTTCCCCTATGGGTATCAATAAAGTATCATCTTATCTTATCTTATCTTATCTTATCTTATCTTATCTTATCTTATCTTATCTTATCTTATCTTATCTTATCTTATCTTATCTTATCTTATCCTATCTTAAAGTGTATGTAGATTTTTTTCCTATTCATTTACTTAATAGTCACATTAATATAATTATGTGCTCTGTTACCAAATATAGTATAAATATGTGTGTGCTTGTGTGTGTGCGTGTGTGTGTGTGTGTGTGTATGTGTGTTCGTGTGTGTGTGTGTGTCTGTGTGTGTGTGTGTGTGTGTGTATGTGCATATACATATATAACTCTGGTCAAGCCTCTAATACCAACTCTAAATACCGACTCTAAATACCGTAGGTGAAAGAATTCATGGAAATAAAATAGTGGCCACGGCTCGTACTGACTGTAAAAAAATTTACACTGGGTGATAGCAAAGGCCCCTGCTACAAAGGCAGAGTAGATTTTACTGTCTCAGCTTTGTCAACATGCCACGACTTTTGTGATAATAAAAGAAGCTAAATAATAATAAAAATAATACTAATATAAAGATATAGGTGTATGTTATAAATAACAGAGGTGAAAATGAACATACAGTGAAGTTCTCTCTCAAAGCACTGACAGCTGAACAAAATTCTACATCTTTTCATTATACAGTGAAGATAAAATATAGTTTGGCACTTACTATAATTTACCATTCACTGAGTATGTTATTGATACTGGGGAGGTTTTTTCAATTTGTCTCTTTTTATTGTTTTTGCCCCTTACATTATACTGAACTTCTTTGGAGATTTGAGAGTTTTATATGCATACAGTATGTTGATGTTGGTTGGAATTAGCTTGGGGAAAAAGGATTGTAATGAAGAGGGGTGTGGCATATTGGACATGAGTCCAAGGCCACAGGAACACAGAGCCACAATTATCTGCATCTAATCTTTCACTTCTTTTATCTTCCATGAAAGAGAAAAGACAAAAATACCCTTTTCCTTATACTACATATTCTTATTGGTTATTTACAAAAAAATAGGAATAAAAACATATTTTATTTGATGCTAGGAACAATCAGTATCCCAAAGTTGAGATACTGTCCTTTTTTTCTTTCTTTTCTTTCTGCTGAACTTGAACAGACCCTACCAAAATAGCTAGGAATCCAAAGTGACACACATTTTTCTACCTCAGTTGAATACATTAATCCTTTTTGTTCAGAATTAAAGTTGAATGCCTTTAAGATAGAGACTAAGAAAAACATTTTTTTTTTAAAAGCAGCGTTACCTACCATTTATACGAGAACTTGCGGAGACTGTACCTTTTTGAACAAAGTTTGGCAGACATGTGGACACCATTACATATTCATTAATACTGAAGACTATCTGCAATGACTAATTATCAGATTTATTGAGTTGTTTCCCTCTGTTTTTGTGGTAAATTTGATGTAAACAGATTGATTTAATTCATATCAGAAGAATTAATGAACAGTCATACAGAATTAAGCAAAGGGAACAACAAAAGCAACAAATCATTTAAATTGCACTGTGCAAAGTATCACTATTCCTGAGGTTGAGAGTTCAAATTCTAAACTTCCAAGAATTTTGAAAACATAAGGGAAAAATAGATTTTCCTTCCGTGGCATAAGGAATACAGGTTGCACAAAACGAAAGAGAAAATGATTAAATTGTTGCTTTCAAGCTCATGATCATTAATGCAGAAATGTCCCATGGAAGCTGTGTGTTGAAGTTATTACAGCTCTTTTTATCATTCAAGTCTAACCTTTAGGCAATTTTTCAATGTAAAGGCTAAGCTGAAAATCGTTCAAGCTTAACTGGATGATTTTATCACAGGACCTGTTAAATTACGCTATTTGGTGCCTTTGCTTAGGCAAAAACATAAGATATAAAACAAACAGCTGAAAGGGACCTGTCCATCCTGCTGTATAATCCTGTTTTAATATACATACCTGTTTGAACCTAAGTTTGAACAAGCTGTTCGTCCTCTCAGACGTCCTCTAGACTACTGTGAAACCGAAAGGCGTTGAGAGTTGATGTGGGTGGAGACCACTAACCATAAATGTTGTCATCTCGAGTTGTAATTACAGAATACACTCGGAAGTCAATTGCATTGAAGAAAATACAGGAAGCAGAGCCGGAAGTACCCAAGATTAAGTAGTTCAGGTCCTCTTTGGGAGTGACGAGGACAGATATGATCAGGAAAGAGTTAATCAGAGGGACAGCATATGTTAGATGTTTTGGAAATAATGTCAGAGATCAGACTGAGACTGTTTGAAGATGTACAGAGAGATAGTGACTATATTGGTAGAAGGATAGTGAGGTTTCAACTGTCAGGCAGGGGGCCTTGAGGAAGACCAAAGAAAATATTTATGAAAAGAGTGACAGAGGACATGATGTTAGTTGGTGTGAGACAATGGATATAGAGATTCACTGTGGCGACCCTTAAAGGAAGCAGCCAAAAGAAGATTTTTTTATTTTTATAAAACTTAATTTTACAAATGGGGAAATAGTAAAAAGACAGCATCAATGTAGCCAGTTGTGCCTCAACCAAGGATTGTTCTGAGCTTTAGCTGTCCTTGTGCAGAAATACTACAGATATACCCTGTAGTTCCCGTAGCTTTTAAAACATTTTCAAATTCCCTTTGGCCTTGTGGGAAGCAAACTCCAACCTTACCCTTGCCTTCAAGTTGCATCTCCACAGGGCCACAGTGCAATATGTCCCTCCTATTTGAATAAATTGCTTTCCTGATTAAGAAATGTAGGAGTTTTTTATTAATTCATACATTTTAAACGTGTGGAGGTTTTTTTTTTTCGTATTTGATCCAGAAAATAAAACCAGGGCCAGAGAAAATCATATGAAAATAAATAAATAAATAAATAAATCAGCGAATCTCCTACAATTGGTGTACATATTAAATATGTTTTCAGACACATCGCAGACACTTGTTTGGAATAGAAGGATTTATCACAGACAAAAATGTGTTTGCTGCAATAGCCCTTGTAACATTATCCGACTTTTACAATGTCTTACACTGGGGGTAATGTCCGTCTGTCTGTCCACACACATACGCAGCTTCATCCCGCAGGTTGCTTTTTGTTGATGGCTTTCATGCAATTAATGTAAAGCAGTCTGAAGCACTTCAATGGGGTTTTCAAGTGGGCCCCTTCCTTCACAGATGTTTCGCTAAGTTAGGTCCACAACACCTAGGGAACGCTAAACAGTGAAATAAAGCATTCTATATAGAGCTGGGAGTGTAACCAGCTCCACCTTGCCAACTTGTCATCTATTGTCTGGGAGAAACCTTCCCAGTTCTTTCCCAGAACATCATCGTCCCCCAGAAACACGCCATGGTATTTTATCCCGTCCTACTTCCAGGGTAGGTTCTGGGGGAGAACAGGGAGGCCACCGCGACATTCTCCAACAGCAAGGGCTTTGCTTTTTTCCCAATTTACTTTCAAAGTGCAAAGTTTTCTGTTAGTGTTGCTGATATGTTGATGTCTCCTAAACTTTAATCAAAACAACAACATAATCTTCATAGGCAGATGTTATGGCTAATGTCTCTGATACCTGTCCTCTGTCCTCTGCCCTGTGCTGCTGTGACAAACAAATTTCTCCTATGGGGATTAATAGTTGTTTTTTTTTATCCTTTTTATCCTTGATATAATTATTTTGCTATTTCAACCTGGTAAAAGCATGCCATGATACTAGTACATATTTTCTGAGGGAGGGGTTCCCAGTAAAGTGCATAGAGAATCCCAGGGATTGCACAACCCTGTTGCACACCACTATGCACCTTAAAAGGAACACACTAGCGAACACTGATCTCCAGCACACTGTCAGTGCCAATGAACAACATCTGGATCTTAGCCATGAGACCAGCACTGAACCCAAAGCGGTGTTCAACAAGGTCAAATGTCTTTTCTTGATCTAATGAGCCCATGTTTACACAAAATTAACCTCAAAAACAGCCCAAATCAGATAGATTGCTCTACCATCAATCTGCCAGGCACGCAGTAGGTTTGGTCCTGATGGATAACCTGCTGCATAGCATCTTTCAGCTGGATGGCCAAGGCTTTGGAGAAGATTTTATAGTTGTTACGGAGGAGTGAACAGGGTGCCAGTTTTTTATATCTTGTAGGTTGCCTTTTTTTGGCAAGAGGGTAATGATGCCTCCCCTGCACAACAGTGGTAGTAAACCCACAGCTAGACTTTCATTAAAAACATCGAAAACATCCTCAGCTAAAATGTCCCAATAGATTTGATGATGATATTCTTGTTTTCTGTTGACATAATAGTATGATTTGAATCTTCTCCTTGGTCGCACGATTGCATGAAACAGGTAAAGTTGTATTTCTTTTGTTTGTCACCAGTTCAGAAATGATTCACGATTCTTTTAAACTTTGATCATGAATTAAAACTGAATTGAAATGCCAGTAGGTTTTTCTTGAAAAAATTCTTCGAATAATAACCTTACTCAAAAGCAAAGAGTGATAGGTAAAACCTACTGGTAAATTTCTAAAAGTTTTTAAGATGTTAAAATGGCACATAAAGACATAAAAACAATCAACATGGGTTAAAGAGATTTTTTTTATCGTGGACACATTGTGGACACAGGACCATGTGAATTGTTTGTGGCTTGTGTACATCCTTCTCTATACATCCACCAAGCCATAGAGCCAGAGCGCGCTGAGATGCTGGATGCTGATCATTTAAATGTTAACTCTCAGTACCATTAAAATCCCCGCCTATGAAAACGTACTCATGTGACCTACAGTCTTTTAATTTCTCACTGACTCTGTCAAAAAAGAATAATCTCTCTGCACCTTTGTTTAGCACCACTGGTTAAATATTGATAAGGACAATGGTAAAGTGATCAAAGGCTGCTTTGACCAACAGGCACCTTCCCTGAACCATTTACTCTATGTTGATGGAATTTAGATTGAAGGTTTTAGAGAAGAGGAAGCCCACTCCTCTCTAGATGAAGAGCCATGGCTCATAATGACCCTCCCTCTCCACTCCCGATGCCAGTCCAACTCGCTGCCTTCATTACTGTGGGTTACTTGCATAAACAGCATATCAATCATTCCGGCTGTTTCATATACAAAAGTTCTTTGACTCTTTCTCTGACACTGTTCAGGTTTAAAGTTCCAAAGTTAAAAGTAGCCATGAAAGGTGAAAGGTTTAAGAACTATATTAAAAACAACCAATGAGAAAACGACGTGTTGAGGGGGTTCTGTCCGACAACGCAACAAATCTGTTTTCTGACTTTGACATTACTTTATTTAGCCTGAACACTTCTTGGTCAGTAAAAACAGACTCAGCTTTGTAGTTGACGTGATGCCTGGGTGAATGATAGAACACTGTGAGGACCAGGACATAGCGTTCCAATTTTACACTTTTCATGCACTTAGTTTGCTGAAGGTAGTTCTTCAGCAGTGAAGCAGGGTCAAAGTTCTCCTGACTGGTCAACTGTGTGTGTGGGAGTGAAACATCACTGAAGTCAGAACAGCAGCTCTCACTGCCACTGATGTCCGAGACTGTGTGTTTCCCTGTCACCTGCTTGCCGGCCCTTGTAGCGGTTAGTACTAACTTGGGCTTGCTTTTACTTTGCTTAAGAATCTGAGTCGCTGAAGCTTCATGCTCAATCATGTCTGCTGCCCCCTCTGTTTCTGCTGTCACAGTAGTTTTACTTAATTGTTCACTGACTTGAGTAAAAGCACAGGTCTCGGTCACCTGTCTTTCACTGACCTCAGCTATCCAACGTGCCTCACTCACCTAGTTCTGATCTACATCACTCATCTGGCTGCCACAGCCCTCCACAACTTCACCTGTTGCATCAATTGCAACAACATCACAAGCTTCAGTCACCTGTACACTCTCACTGGCCACCTCCATTCTTACCTCACCAATCTCTTAAAGTACATCTCATCTCGTCTCTTCTCTGTGTTTTCCACTCACCTCAAAACCATCACCCTTATCACTCGCAACAGTAGCAAGCATGCCCACCAGTTCGGTCTGCCCTCGATCTGCAGCTTCAGGGCAGCATTGGGGGCTGGGGTCCTGACTGGATTTTGGGTCGGCGGGGCGCCAGTCCACTGCACCCAGCAGGACTGGATCGACTCATCATGGACACATCCTGATAACACGCCCCTCTGCCCCACATCCGAAACCCTTCACGTGTGCGGAGGTGACAAACAACATATCATTAAAGTCATCAACGTTGTCATGTCAGTGTAGGTTGAACTCCTCATCACCATTATTCAGAATCATAAACAACTGTCTCCGGTGGGAGACAATCTGTTTTAGGAGCGGAGACTTACATTCAGAAGGGACCTTTCTCACTGCGAAACCACCTTCCCATGTCTGGACAGCTCTCTGCACAGGAACTCACCACTGATGAATAGAGGCACGTTGTACAAGGTGATCTTACAGGCGGCTGGGTCAGCGGCAATACCTGGACGCCCGGATTTCACAGCTCCGTGGCTGATCCACTCTCCCACGGCCAAAGCCACCTCCTCCACACTGCACGAAGTACTGCACTGGTACCCACCTTGATGCATTGCTCCCATGTTAGCTTGGAGAAACCGCCAGCGTTAGTCAAAGCATCTGAAAAGTCCAGGCCAGCAGAAGAAAAACCGACAACTATCAAAAAAACAAACAAACACTAACACAACTATGTTATACCACACAAGAAAAGAAAAAAATATTAGAAAATAAACACTGTCACCTAAGATGCGGTAACTCACTATTCAACTCGCACTTCCGCTCTCCATGAAGAAGAAGAAGAAGAGTTTAGAGTTTAAAAATTCCCTTTAATCAAACGTTAGGAATTTGACAGGAATACATTCACCGAGAACATGTAAAGATACTCAGTACAGCTCCGTGGGGGATCAACTCAAAATGAGAACATTAACTCGTCATGGTTGTTTACAGAACACAAAATGCCTCCTATCGCCCAAGTAGAAATAAAGTCCCCCAAGTTGCTGGTTAAAGAAAATAAATCATATTCCACTCTTCGGCAAGTCTCAATCAGTTCCTTTCAGACTGTCACTTGACTCTTGTGCCCTTGATCACGAGCCTTCTATTTCCGGATCCGCCAAATGGCTAATTTGGCAGAGCCCAACAAAAAAATTCAGAATAACTGATACCTTCTTGTTGTTCTTCAAATAATGTGGACAAAAAATAAATAAATGGAAAGTCATGGTAACCCTCAAACTAAACGGTGGCAGCAATCTGGGGCATTTGACAAACAAATGAGGCATCGTTTCAGGGTATGAACAAAGCAAACAGTCCCCTGTAACCCCAGGCTCAAAATGTGCCATATGTATTTGGGGCTATGGCGCTGTGCACAATCCTCCACTGGAGGTCACCTGCCTACTTGTCCAGTGGTGGCTTATACAGGAATCGCCAACTCCTCCCCGGAGAGGTGTTCGGTCAAAATAAATTTTGCCACTTCGATTCTTTCACTTGTGACAGCGGGTGTTAGTTAAGAATCTTGACACAAGTTGCGTAGAGGTCATTTTGTCTGTGGCCTGAACCGCCTTCAAGCTTAGGGTTTTGAAAGTCAGAAGCAGGTCGTCTTGGTCCTTCCAATCCCCAACACATGGCAGGATGGTCAGCGATGTGAACCCGTAGTCGATGTTCTCGTTCCATAGCTCATTGCGGGAGCGATCCGACACAAAGCACTTCGGGTAGGGAGGGAGAGCGTTGCAGAAATTTGTTAGTGACCCTGGTGATAACCTAAAAGAGGTGGCATGCCTTGAGTCACCCACTGCAATCTGGGAAAAGGGAGCTAGCTGCAAGATCCAGCATTGTAAGGCCCGCCCTGCTGAGGCTGAGACACAGGCCTGTGGGACACAAGGACTGGGACTTCAGGAATTAATTGAGGCGCAGAGGCTCTTCCATCAGTCACCAGCCTGGGGGTCATTCTCCATCCTCCTGAACACTAGAACCTACCAAGCTTGGAGGACTGAGCCATAGAATGATGTGAATCCAGTTAGGTTGAGAACCACTGGCTGCTTCAAAAAGAGCTGCCTGTCCAGCCCTTACCATCCAAACTTTTTCAAGAGCAGCTTTGCAGTAACCAGCTGGCTGGGTCCGCACTCATAAAGGATCCTGTTCCCTGTATGCAGTCTAATAGCCGATACTTGCCAAAGATGTGAGTGAGGCCTTGGCCTCCCTCAGGGACCAGAAGATAGAGGACTGCCGCTCGGGCCCAGTGTTTTCCATACGAATAAAAGTCTAGGATGTGCTTCTGAATCTCCTCTAACAAGCCTCTTGGAGGTGCTAGTGCAATAAGTTTGTGCCAAAGTGTGGAGGAAATCAGATTGTTGATGAACAGCACCCTTCCCCTATAGGACAGCTGAGGCAGTAGCTACCTCCACTTCGACAGCCGTGCACTTACTTTTCCTTTCACTCCTTCCCAGTTATTTTCCTGAAAAGCCTTAGTCCCTTGGCACTCGTATTGGTATTCCCAGGTTGAAAGGCAATCACCGACTAAGCCCTGTGCCCATAACCAGGAATTGTATATCATGGTAAACTCAGCGCAACCAAGAAATGAAGTTGTTGCCAAAACCTAAAGCCATGAGTGATGAAAACAAATATGAATGGTCCACCATATCAAAGGTCTTGTCCTAGTCTAATGCAATTACGCTAGCTTTCAAATTGTAACTGCCGCATAAATCAAACACGCTCCTCATTAGAAAGATGTTGTCCACTATATTCCTGGTTTGATCTTTGTGTGTGATGTTACTTACACATACCAGGTCGCCTTTCTTTGGAAGCATGGCAGTGACTGCCCTCCAGCACGAGTTTGGCAGGGAGCCGGTCCAAATGTGTTTAAAAAAGTCCACGGGAGCCCATCAGGTCCTGGTGTTCGGCCTAAAGGCATCTGGTTATACAGCTGGGGTGAGCTCTTTCATGGTCAGTTCCTGGTCCAGAGTAGTTCTCTCCTCCAGGCTGAGTTGGGGGAGGTCCTTTAGGAGATCCTCATACCTCAAGGCATCTATGTGCTTCACCCTGAAATAAAACCTCCAGGGTTTGTGAGGGCCCTCCAAAAACATGAAATCTTGCCTCCTCAGGGACTGAACATGCCTCAGCCTAGGACCCTTGCACCCCAGGCTTACTCTTTTAAAGCCGCTGGCAAACTTTCCAAACCTTTTAAGTTAATTTTCAAACAGTCCGTTCCAAATGAATGTTGGTACATCGGAGACGGTGATCCGTGTTGAGGGTACAGACAGAGGGAACACCTGCACAAAGGTATCACCGATGGCCACGCCGATAGCAATCAGCTGGTGGACGAGCACTTCCAACGTCAGGAAAGCAACCACAGCTCGGTTCATTCTGGACGCATATGTCAGATTTTCATGTACTAACCTGCTCGCTGACTGCAAGCAGTATTCCCTCCACGGATAGTGTGCTGTCAGACGGCATTATCCATACTGCATGCTGGAGAGAAGGGGGGGGCACTTGGAGGACGCCATGTCTCTGGTAAGCCGTCACCGCCGGGCAAGTGCACAAAGCACTTCAGGTAGGGAGGGAGAGCATCACAGATTTCCTTTGTGACCCTGAGGATCAGCCTAACAGAGGTGGTGCATCCAGAATACCTCAGTGCGATCCATGAAGAGGGAGTTAGCTCAGGAAACCGTTGAAGAGGAGAGGTTCTTCCATCAGCCACCAGCCCAGTGGTTCACCCTTCAACCTCCTCATGAGTGGGGGAAGAGAGACACTAGGGTGAGAGACTGAAAATGATATACAACAGTGTGGTGCATGGAGGAGGAAATGACGGCGGAGTCGTGGAGGAGTTCAAACTTTAATCCAGACACGCAAACCAAAGCAATTGACACACAGAACATTCGGGATATATATATGGTTAAACCACGCCCTTAGTTCCAGGATGAGAGGCCATGCCCCTTTGTGTCCACCACACAGCCCCCCCCCCACCAACACCTAGAAGGGACTCCGGGCCAACTAGTCCCTCATGGGAGGCCTGATCAACCTAACAAAACAGCTGCTGGAGCCTTCAGTTAGACTTCAGGAGGCACCGGACACTGGACCTGTAAAGGTGCTGCTGGAGTCCTGGATGGAGGGCGACCAAAGTGAGGAACCTGGAAAGGAGAAACAACTTTCTGCCACCCTGTGTGCTGGCTTCCTTGGGTGACCAAGGCAGAAAAGAGAGCTCCAGACATGTCCGTGGCTGTCGTGGAGGACAGCGGGACCACTTCCAGCTATCTGGTGGTCCTATTAACCAGTTGCATAAAGCCCCGCGAAGGAGGCTGGGCGCCCACCAGGTCGACATGGACGTGGTTGAAATGCCTCACCGTGATCGGAATTGGCTTGAGGGCTGCCCTAACGTGCCGGTTAACCTTTGCACACTGGCACGCCACGCAAGCATCCGCCCACTCCTTGATATCTCCATGAACACCTGGGCAGACAAATTTCGCACGCAAAAACCCGAACAGGCAAAATGGGGTGATTGCCGCGGTCTTGGGCACGTCCTCTGGGCGCACAGGCACCTGGTGATAACCGCAAACCAGGTCCACATTAGAATTGAGGGTGAGAGCCGACAGCTGCAGGGAGAAATCCTGGATGTGGGGGATGAGGTAATGGCTGTTCGCAGTCACGGTATTCAACGGGCGAAAATTGCCACACAGACACCACAACCCATCGGGCTTGGGAGCCATGAGGAGTACCTCACAATCGCCAGACACTCGAAGGTGGTGAACTACTCCCTCGCAGTTGCCAGTTTGGCTGCATACAGGAGCCTTGCTAACTCAAAGACAGGTGGTCCTTTCATGGGGAAGACACGTCGTGTCTTGCGGACACGGTTGAAAACGTGGGCATCATCGGTGACAGAAAAATTCACCAGCAACCATTGGTACACATCCCCCGCAACCAAAAAATTGGCGTGCATTTGTGACCCAGCCTCCCTCACCTCGTAGGTATAGGTTGGGGGAAGCAGGCTCTTCTGCGAGCCACAGTCAACCAAAAACCTGAGTCCGTACCTCAAGTCCCTGGCGAATAGCAGCTGGGTGTGTCCGCCGGCTCCAAAAGCCGCTACTGAACGCTGGCTCCGCCATTTCCAGGCCTCTTTGAACATTCACGGGGAAACATAACACTGTGCCCTGCTGCCGATCCGCTGGTGGAAAAAACATAGGCCAGTCCTCAGTCTTCTCAGGCCAGTCACTCAGGTCACAATGGCTGCATCTGTGTCTCCTGGTGCTGTCCATGGGGGCTCCAACATCACACTCCCAACGGCACGCTGCTTGGTCATCAGCAGGATGCGGTCAGCCTCCTCAGCCAGACCCAGTCGCGGTCGGCCAGACACCGGGAGTTCGCCAGGATCGCGTGTTCACATGTTCTCCATTAGGTCCACGACCGACCCATCGCCCAAATCAGACAGGGAATGGAGCCTGTCCGCTTGGTCTGTGGTGGACAGACTGTATCGCTGGAGCAGCAAACTCCATTGCGCTAGTCCCATATTTCGTCTGACTTGGACATCATCACGCGGGGGTCACCAATGTGGTGTGTGGACAAGGAAATGACGGTGGAGACGTGGAGGACTTCAAACTTTAATCCAGACACACTAACCAAAACAATTAACGCACAGAACATTCAGGAACTCCTGTATATATACGGTTTAACCACGACCCCAGCCCTTAGTCCCGAGTTGGGACTAGGGGTGTGCAGTGCGTACCCTGCCTGCACTGGGTCCGTACTAACGAGAACAGGGGTCGGGTTCACTATACTTGCGGCTGGTAGACACAGCCACACCAATACACACTGATACATCAGTAGGCGCGGATGCCAAACCTACAGGTGGAAGCCTGCGACGCCATCGTTCCGCCATCAGTAACCAGCTCGCCCTCCGATTCCGGCTTCCTCCGCGGTCAAGCAACCCGTTTGTGGCCCTCATCCCCACATTCAAAACATTTCATCTGCCCTGAAATGGCGTAAACTCATATCAGAGGCAACTCCTATATAGAAAAGAAACTAAAAAAACGAAAGTACATACACGGAAAAGGAGAGTGGAAAGTGGGCCAAATTACCCAAAAAGACGCTTTCAATCTCCGGCTCCCTCTCGCACACATGATGAGGGAGTCAGTGAAAATTAGATAACAGTAATACCATGAACTTACAATCAAGTTGATTAACAGTTATATTATTTTTCTAATACTCAATTATTGTGTTTTTTGAAATTAATAATGATAATGATACAAATAATACAAATAATAATAATAATGATCCCTTTTATTATGATAATGATGATTTTATTTGTAATTCCAATTATAACTACTATAAACTGATGATAATAATAATACTTTTGTTGGTTTGTTTCTTCATCTCCATATGAACCAAAAATGCTAATTATTTAAGGTCTGAGCTCACATCCTTGCAATACGAACTGGTGGATTTGCTTTGAGGGTCTTTTTTCATAGCTGTACACTTGCCTCACTGGAAGGTGGACTAAGTAAGAGTTTATTTCAGTTAACAGACTGCTCTGTGCACACTGGGCGAATCGGGCTCAATGGGGCCTGATTTATGTGCTGACAGGCTTTGGAGGCTCTGTGTGTTCTGTGTGCATTGGAAGACATATCACTGCTGGAAGCTAAATAAAAAATCAATGAGAGTGAGGTTGCTTGGTTAGGGAGGGTGTCTGCACGGCTGGAGTTTAACAGCATTTTAACTCTCCGCTGACTGAGGCTGGGGGAACAGCCATCGATTTTAGCCCCCCAACCCACCCCACGCCCATCACTGCCAGCTTTCTACTAATAAATCAGTTTTGTCTGTGCCCAATTGTGTGTGTTCATGTATGTTTGAGTGTCTCTGCATGTTCATGAATGTATGGCAGAGCGTCATATCCATCTATTTCCTTCCATGTCAAATACAGGGATGTAATTGAGAGTAAATTCATCTTTCATGGAGATAAGCCATATTTCAAGATGCTGTTTTATTCATACATTCATGATGATAAATAAACGCATTTAAATAGTGTGAATTTTGGTTGAGCTAACAACTATTTTGTAGTGGTTGACGTCGCAACCCCAGTCACTAATGTTAAAGGATGTATATTGGTGTATTTTGACCATACATACATACTTTACCTCTGGAGCTCCTTATCTCCAAGGAGCTGATTCCTGTGGCTTATTGTTTTTTACATGTCTGACGCAGCCTTCAAGAAAATAATGCAGTCAGTGGTATATATTGGTAACTGTTAACTTGCTTAATTGGATTTGTTTTCATCCCTAAAATATAACAAAAAATATTTATATTTGTGGATGTCTTAGAGAACAAATTCTGCTTTCGTTTTTTGCTAGAAATGTGGAAAAAAATTGTGGTTGATAGGTCTTGTTGTTAAATGCATTTTTAAAAAGCCAAAGCAGTCTTTTTGGGGTTAGACAATTGTGTGAAAAGCTCTTTCTAAAAGGTCTTCCTTGGAAAATGTCTGTGGTCGATTTGCATCCAAACTATCTGGTGTAACTTTACAACTGAAGCCTAATCATTGTTCAGCTTCACAGAACACTGAGGCTTCTCTTGCCATTGGTGATGAGAGACTTGTTCCAAAAGTACCAAAAGAAACATTACTGTAACCACTTTGCCTATGTCTACTCTCTTGAGCATTAGTTACAATGAAGAGGAAATTTATGGTCTAAGACCTTTTTCCCTGCTTCCAGTCACAAACACCTCAAATATATTGGCTGTCCGTGAGATGGATCCCTTAGGCTCTGATATGTTCCAGGAGCTCATCATTGACTCATGAAGTAGAGTGGTTTGCACTAAACTGATTGCTATATTTCAAATGATTGTCCATATCCACTTACAGACCCAGCTTCTTTTACTTTTTAACTTTTTTTTCAATATTTTTTAATTCATTTTTTTAGCAGTAGATTTCACAACCTTTTCTGTCTAAAATGCCGTCTTTCAACATTTAATGTAAAGAGAAATAAAGGATTCCAGAGGAGAGGTAGAAAAGGTGCTGGGGTATATCAATTAACGAGAAATTGATCAAGACAAGATGTCAATTCTGTGATTTACTGCACGACAAATCAGTCCGACTGGAGAGAGATACACTGACAGATTTGGAGGTGGCCACCTGAGCTGAAGAGATGAGAGGTGATACCGAACATAGGAAAAAAAGAAAAAGACAAACAAGATAAGAGGGATTCACTGAGACAAAGCACTAGAATACCTATATGCCACGGTACCAGAGCTGAGGGTCTATAAAAGCTAACAAGGAAGGGTTCTTATAGCAGTGTGTTAAAAAGACAAGCACTGAGGAAAACTAAAGACAATCAAAGAAAATGACACAGAAGAGGAGTGGGGCATGCCCAAACTGCTCAGCAACACTCAAACCAACAGACACACATAGGGGAGAAATGGTAAATGTGGGGAATCTGTAAACACTAGGGGAGAGGTGAGAAGAACCTTGTGCTAAATACGGGATAAGACTAAAGAGGAGAACTGGGATGGTGGAAGTACTTTTAAAGGTTTATTATTGATGTCCTTCAGGATTCTTTAAACTTAGAATGGAATCTTAGATATTGCAGTCTGAATCATTCCATTGTCCATAGTTGCAGCAGCCTGGTAGTCCAGTAAACCTTAATCCAGCTTTTTAAAGAAAAAAAAAATGACGTTGTATCAGTCATTATTGCAATAAAATATATAGACACAGAGTGCAAGGATGTTAAATGATAACTGTGAATATTTTTTTATTAATTTCAAATGAGTATCAGAACTGTTATGTACAATTAGAGTTTATAAAACTTTATTAATCCTGCTTGATACCTATACTTTTTGGTATTTTTGATGGCTAGTTTTACTTACTTTTTGCTCACAATCATTCCTTAATCAAGGCTGTCTGTCAACCTGGAAAATACCATTCTTCCAAAATCATAGGCTGTGATGACTAAGGCTTATTTGTAGACTATCTTTGACAGTGTTTTAGGTACAAGCAACAGTACTTTGATGTACAGGATGGAGGCCAAGGACTAGAAAGAAAATAAAAAAAGGATAGTCGATCACATTACCACATTTAGAGAAATACAACCATTCACTTTTTCATTCACACGAGGGACAATTTAGAATCTCTAATTAACCAACTGCATGTGTTTTGTCTTTTGGAGGAAACTCACACAGACATGGGGAAAACATAGAAGCTCCACACAGAAATTGAACCAAGGACAATCTTGCTGTGAGGCAGAAGCACTAACCACTGTACCACCTTGCCACCAACATTTGCATTCATTTTTGGTCAACTGCCCGGCCCCAGGCCAGAATTGGTCGGTTTGACCGTCTATTTGGTAAAGCAGAAAAAATGAAAAAAGCTAAAGGTTGTTCAACATTGTTTGTACAAACCTCATTTAAAAGTGCAGTTTATTTTTACAGTCATGTTTCTATCAACTAAATGCAGGAAAAATAAGCAAACAAAACATAACGTAATAGTATATACATCAATGTAACTGGCAAACTGATTTTCTCCCCTCAGACTCAAAATCATGTCAAAAAATATGAAAAATAATCAGAAATGTTGTCAACAAGAGGCAATACATGGATAGATAGCAATATCTAGTTTATGAAGGTAGAGCAAATAATTACTGCTTTTGTTTGATTTTAATTCTTATGGCCTAGTGGATAAATGTTGTTATTCATATTACTATCACAATTACTATTAAATGTGCAAAAATCAAAGACAATTTTGTTAATGAGAAGACAAAAACTGAAAGAAATCACTTTGTCTATTCGTGCAATTTCAATGTCATGGCAACATTTTTGAAATACCATTAATGTGTCAGAGGGATGGGGAAAAAGTTTGTAAAGCTGGCAAATCATAATAAATAATTTCCATGATAGTCATTCTTAGATAAATAAGTGTGCTATGTTGGGCTGTCTCACCCCAGCTGCCACCCTCTCTGACTGGCACTCCCTGATCACCCTAATGAGGCTTGGGCACAAAATGGGGCAAGGGGGCACTGCCATTATCCCATGCCTCTCCCATTAAAATCACCTCCAACAACCGTGACCATCCAGCATATCATCCTCCACTACAATTAGCGAATATAAAATTATGCAAATATAAACTGGAGGATTTGCTGCGAGGATGCACAACACAGAGAGTTGTAAAAGCAGGGAGGTGATATGAAGGAGAAGCAGGAAGGCTTGTTGGCCACGGGTCAGCAAGTGATTAGTGGCATCCACTTATCCATCTTCACGCCGATGATGTTGTTTGGGTGGGGACGGCAGGGTGACAAGAGTGACAGGGATAATTACTTAGGAAAGGTCATCCTAGGGGAACAGGGGCGAGGCAACACTGCTGGGGATGGGGCTGCCCCCCATGTCACTGACAGCAACCTACTGAACCCAGCTCTGGCCCACGACAGAGAGGTCGCTGTACTGTACCACAGTAGACAACAGTAGATATCTAATCTAAATCTGACTTTACACAGATACAGGTAGGTGTATCATTTATTCATAGGTTGACTAGAGTTTTAATTATCACTAAACAGTCGGGCAAGAAAGTATACAGTTGTTGCCTTGAGGGTTAAATGGTGCGATACACAGATCAAATTTAGAAGTTGACATTTTGTTTAAAAAGAATGTAAAAGTCGCAGAAAGAGCCTTTTCTCACAAACCAAAAAAAATGTCTTGATATGGTTCTGTCACTGCTGCTGTTCAGTTTGTGGTGAAAGATTACTTGAAATTTGCAAAAACTTTTTTTGAAAATTACTGATGTGTTGAAAAAGAATTAGTCGTATTTGTGAAGCGCATTTTCAAATGAACAATTTCATTTCTTGAATCATATTCACATTGACACAAGAACACAAATCCAGTCAATTCATTTGATGAGTTAAAGCACATGGTTCAATGTTGGTGGTGATCCTGCAACCAGGAATCTGCTGAGTTCAGTTTCTTTTACTCCTCACATGGCTTCCAATTTCATCTGATTACCACTGCCTCTGCAGATATAGAGCTAACCATGCCCTTTTTTGTAGGAAAGAAAGGAAACCATGTGATCATCAGACACTTTAACACTAGAGGTTTCTGTGACCCTAGTTATATTGCTATTCTTTTTTACCGTTTGCATGTAATGTAACTAATAATGTTCCATTCATCTCAGAGTCATTTCAAACATCCACTGGAAATCATAATGCTAATTTGTTATAGTAATGACGTCAGAGGGGTAGCTGATCCGTGGGACCTCAAAGGGTTCTCTTCGCTGAGCAGTACCACCTTTAGTATAGTGACGTTTGTGACATTCCTTGAATTACATTACAAAGGAGACATGGTTGATATCAGAATATTGTAGTAATAACATTAGAAATTCTGTATTATTTAAGACATTGTTGGTTCTTTTAGCTGCGCGTTGGATCATTAATGTGCCATTCATCTTCACAAAGTGGCATCCACTGCATACTAAGTAGCGACAGATCTAGATAGGGCTATTTCAAAATTCTAATCTCAAGGCCGTTTTTTTACACTATGCTGTATTGTCACTTGTCCTGGACAGTAAATGTACTGTTTAATTTTGACTTTTGGTGAATCAAGTCAGTTCAGTAAAATCCAGATCAGTGAGCCTGAAGGTCAGCATAATTATGTTAAGTAAAAACCTAAGGTGCTTCCACTGAGTTCTGTATGCAACCATTATATGTGATACTGAGATAGGTTTCCAGCCTCACAATGCACATCGTTATATTTCTGTATAATCATACAATGTGGCCATAATGCATTGTCTGTCAGTGAGGATTTAAATCTTGCTGGCCAAATGCTGGTTTGTATACATCTTCAGTGAATTGATGTTTGTGGTTATTTCATGAATATTCAAATGACAATATGAGATGGCTTGTATGCCAAGCAATGTTGTATCAAACAACCTGACATTGTGAATCCCAAGGTGGAATCCTGATATTGATCCTAATTTCTGTAACTGGCGGGCGAGAAAGGAGAACTGATGTGTTTTAAAGGCATTTTACAAATCTTACTTTTATGAGGGACAGTGGATTACAATCTGTGAATAATCAAACATGTGCATAACTTGTCTGCCATAGCAAGATCTTCTATTGGCCAGCTCTACAACCAGAAAGAGTGACAGACTATGTGATTGAACAGTCAGTCAGATTAATAAAATGCACAGAGAACAGAAATCCTTCAAAACGATATTTGTTAGTAGCAACAGCTGGGAAAAGTCAAACACTTGATGGGTCCATTCATCTAGCTTCCAAGGTTGCTCATACAACATATTTTTTCTAAATCATATGAGCTCTATGGTTCATGTGAAGGGATAATACTAACCAGGAAGGTAATATTAGATGCTACCTTTCATGCATGAACATGCTGGTGGTACCAACCAGTTTGGGATGACTTCTCAGTCTTTGGGATGTGAGAAGGTGGCTCCATGTTTTATTCCTTTTACTCCATTGTTTTTTATGTGAACATCTTGGAGAGGAAAAAGAAAAGTGGTAGAAGAGCTCAAGTCATTGTTTTAAATGCCCATATTGTTAGCTGTGATTCCTCAGCCTGTGCAAAAGCTTGAGACTAAGAAGAATCTTGATTAAAAATGTATGCCTGATCACAATGATGGTCAGTGAAACCAAAATATGTGTGTTATAACTTTTTTCGAGACAAAATAATGTCTTAGTTATTCCATTGAATGGACAGATCAATGAAAATACATCATAAAAGGGATTTCAGACTCGACTGTCAAGAAGTGTATTCTTTGATAAGCAATCTGTTCACTTGAACATAAATCTGAATATAGAGAAAATACAACAACAGCTTATGAAAAAGCTCATGTGTCCATAATGATGCTCAGTAACCACTGAATCCAAAATTGGATTGCTGTGGTTACTTGCCAAATACAGACAGGAAACATCTTGGCCATAATAAGGTTTGACATGAAGCTCAGGAAGCAGAGGCGCTGACAACAATCAATAGGCTCGCCTCAGAGGAAGAGCATGGGGTAGCAGCAGACTTCACAACCACACTGCTCTAGATTCAGTGGAGCACCTGTTTTCCACCCTCCCTCGAACATGGCTTCAGCTCAGCAAAGGGTGAAATAAAGAGGCAGTGCATGGAGACAAGATGTGTGAAGAGACAAGGGGTCTTTTGTGGGGCTGATCGGGGAAACAGAGCTGGAGCTCTACTCCTCTTCTCTCAGCATGCTTCCTGATGGTGCTGTCACTTCCCCTCAGGCTTCATGTTCCTGTAGTTCTATCCTTATGTGAGCTTAAGATTTTGCTCTTTTTTTCTCCATTATTCACCTTCTGGAATTGGAGCATGGTGAATGATAACTATGTAGTTACACACAGAAGTACAACTGGCTTGTGATTTAAACTACTTTGGTGTGAAAAGCACTCACACGTTTGTGACTATATCCAAATGTTCTCTTGCAATATTCTTCCAAGCTAGTCACTATTTAATTCATTATAATCACCTTACATATTTAAGCTGCTGTTATTCCGCCAGGTCTCTCCTGTATTGCAAAGTTCAGATGTAAACATCCCGACTCTATTATCATAGGCACCTGTGCAGTGGAGCAAGTGAAGCAAAAGATTCCATCCTTCCATTAGAGAAGGTAAAGTTATGGTTTTGCTTCCCCATTGTGCTGGACTAAGATGTGCAAAATTCTACAGTGCAGAAGTAAAGTTTAATATGGATGTTTGCCATTGATTACTATTTGTTATCTGTAAATATGTAATTCTTTAATGCAACTGGTTATTTAAAACTCACTTCAATGTAGTATTTATAACTGTGGATTTATTGACTGATTGACTGATTGAGTTACTGACGTACCGAACGGTGGCTCAGTTGGTAAAGCAGGCGTCCCTCCATTCAGAATGCTGGTGGTTCGATTCCCATCCCCTCTTGTCTACATGCCAGAGTGTCCTTGGGTATGACACTGAGCCCCAAGTTGCTCATGATAGCCTGGTTAGCACCATGGTGGGTGTGTAATTTGCTGAATGCTATCTAGTGTAAATTGCTTTGAAACTGCAATATATGAAAGCGCTATATGAATTGAGACCATGAATTTTATCTATGTATTTAATTTTACTTTTTAAGGGACTTGTGGGATTTCTTCAATTGAAAAATTCAAAAAAAAAAAAACAAAGTACAAAATCTTTTCATTATTCTTTGACTATTTTGTAATTTTGTTATCTCAGCTAAATCAATCCTTAAAACATTTGCACAGTTTTGCACTTCTACAAAAGAACATGAACAAAGAACCCAGGATAGTGGGTTCACACAAAATCACACAGTGACAGTGTAACACTGCCGCAGTGTGGTTCTTATGCTAATTAGTCGAATAAAAAGTAAATGAACAGGACATTCCATTCATTTTATTTCCAATTTTCCAAGTGTGGGTCTTCTATTTGACTGATACCTGATCACACAAAGATAAAGCTTTACAGATGTTTCTCGAAATGATTAGGTCAGGGTTATTTTCATGGGAATATAGGTCAAACTACAGCATTACCTGTGTTCAAAACAAGACTGGAGACCATATTTTGAATCAATTGGAATTATATTTTAGATCAAATGAGCTTTAATAATGTGACAAGAGTTTTTCATTTGAGAGGGACCCACAGAGAATCATTGTCTGACTCTGCTTGACAAAAAGCTTTCTTTCAAGTCTCTACTTGGGTCTTCCCAAACTCAGTGTACTTGATTTTCATTCAGTGAACATTTTTATCTCCAGAGAATTGAGTCGAAAGCTGTGGAACAGGTGCGCCAGATACTTTGCTTGAAAGTTGGTGTTCACCCAAATCTGAATTTGAAGATCGGGAGTCTGTATGCTGCAGGCAATGAGTTATGGAAAGCCAGAATGTCTGTTCTTTTTCAGCAAATCAGTGAAGCCAAACATATAACCATTGCACTGATATATTATAAAAAATAAATAGTCACAAAGGTTGCAAAGTGCAGAGTGTGGCCTCCTGTCAGCAAAACAACCAATTACAGAGAAGAGAGCAAAGCTTCTCCTTACACAGATTGATATGATGAGTTGAAAATCTGTGGAGCTGGAATGGTTGCGTGTACGGGGATGAGTTGAGGGGAGTGGGGTGGGGGAAGAAGAGAAGAGGGGACATTTGTAATGAGGACAGAGAAGATTAGGTTTGAGCAGAACAGACGGGAAAGTGTAGACTTAGGACAGCGTAAATAGAAAGAACTGGAGGGGTGAAAAAGAATGTAATGAGTGAGTAAGATTAGTTGTCGAGACATAAATGTTTCATTCGCCCTCTGTTCCTATACATGTTACACAGGGCCACAGACTATAGGGGAAAGACAATAAAGTGTTATATTGTGATAACAACAAATACAGTGGTGAGACAAGAAGGGACTGAGAGGATCTTTGACTGCGAGAAATTAGGATAGTGGCATATGGGCAAGGGAAAACTGAGCTGAGTGTTTATTGGATTGAGGGAACAGTAGGCTGAGGGAGCATATAGCTGGAGAAATGTAGAATTGAGGAAAGAGGTTTGGGGCCATAGGACTGAAAGAGGATAGGTTCAAAGGTTTTATTAACACCTTCAGAAAACTGTCTTTGCTTAACCTACTGAGTGTCTGTGGACTGTGGCAGGAAACTGATAAATCTGAAGAGACAAAGGCACAATGGAGAAATGCAACAATAATTTCAACCTTGAACCAAGCACCTTCATACTGAGAGGGAAGCCTTTAAGAATTGCACCACCATGCAGTCAAAATGACCTATTGTTGAGATGAAATCGTAGACATGTAATGAATTTCATATTTCTTGCATATAACCTGTGTAATCACGTATCAAATTAAACCAGACGTATGCAATAAATATATTGTCTGAATATGATTATATCTATCAGTGTATAGTGTAAACTATGTTCTTCTTCATGTAGTTTGAATCATCCCTTTTTGTTTTATCATTCGATCAGCATATCTTGCAATGCACACAAAGTTCATATTGACTTGTACAATAAAACATACATTTAAAAGAAATAATACCAAATAACAAATGCCATATGTTACCCTTTAGTTTCATTATGTTTCAGAAAAGGATGTAATCTAAAACCAGTTTATGTTCATTCTTACTTGGAAGTTGTACAGTTTCTGTATATACATCAAGCCTCAAAGTATATAAATTATTAACATAAAATTGTACATGTTTTTGGACTGTAGGAGAACCCAGAGTCAACCCACGCATGGGAAGAACCTGCAAATTTCACACAGAGAAGCCCACTATGGGAATCAAACCCAGGTTGTTCGTGCTGTGAGAGTGCTAACTACTACGTCACCGTGCTACCCCTTCACCAAGGATGAAAACCTTACGACTGCCTGTTCTGTTTGGTTTGTGTAGACAGTTGACGTGCTCGTTCTTTGCTTCCACTGTCCAGCCATGCAAGAAGCCTTTAAACTCTTAAATAAATACACATTTTGTGGTGAATAATTTTGTGTTCAGTTAGCCCTGAACTCTTGCTCCTACCATTCCGTCCTGGCCCTGAAGAACATGAAGGACAAACTCTGCCCTCCCTTCTATGCTCAGATGATGCGGTCATCCGTGCAGCCTCCCTCCTTCACTCAGGCTCACCCCATCGCTCTCAGCTCTGGCCATTACTTTCAATTAATGTGATGGTTCATCAGTGGTGGAGGATTCTGTCACGGGGCCATACCCTACTACTTATCTGATTACTCTTAATGGGAGAAAATTCGATAAACAAATTCAATTATCCATGACCTATTTCCAATACTGAGGACACAGGATTATTATTCATGTCATCTCTGAAGTATGAATATGAAGAGATCTAATTACCCTGCTGTTATGTTTTGGATGGACAGGGTTTGTAAATATATTCAATATTCATGATGATGAACTACTCTGCGTGGTAAAGGCCAGGAAAGGAGTGAGTGAAGATAAACGCCCCCTGCTATGTCCTCAGTGGCCATCAATTCTGCACCAAAAGCAACCTTCATGCGCCCATATTGATGACGGGAGCACTGCGGATTCTTTCAGCCCTCACACAAATGATGAAGAAAAATGGATATGGACTTAATTAAATACGGAACACGCTTTATGAAGATTGAAGGAGATGAACTGAAGATGGATGCAAGCTTTGGCTGCTGATTCATCCGAGAGTTTGAATCCCAACTTTCACAGACAGATGAACAAATGAATTCTAACTTTTAAACAGATTTCCACTCTAACTATGAGCATTGTACTTTTAATATTTTTTGAGATTTGGTTTGCACCAGGGGGCCTTATTTTGCACAATCATAACAGTACTGTTACATTTTGTTGGTTTTTGCCAGTTTGTAAAAGTTTTCAGGAAAAGAATACGTAAATAAATAAAGATATAAATAAGTTTATGTTTTTTAAAATCCATAAATTGTTAATTTACTGTCTGTTTAATAGTGTTTGTTGTATATTATTTATGTGCTTTATCCTTATCAATATCACAGGGTTATCATTTGAATGAGTGATTGTACACTCCATAGATTTTTTTCCCTGCTGGTATAAATATTCTTCATTACTTTCTGTAGTAGTGTATCTATCTATCTATTTATTAATTCATTAATTTATGTATTTATTTGTCTGTTTTCAATGTAAACAAGTGCTGATGAAAGAGTCAAAATGTTCTGAATAATTGCATTACAACTTCTTTGAATCTTTTAAAAGAGGTGTGGATTTAATTTTGTTTTGGTAATGCATATTGTGGTGTTGTCGAACTGCAATGGTTTACGGTGAGAGGTGATGAAGTAAAAGGAACTTTCTCTTTAACAAAGATAGGACAAAGCACATGAATTCACATCATCATCAATCATGCAAATGTAACAAATGTATCTATCTGCAAACTGATTTTCATTTGCTGTCCCAGTGAGGCCAATGGTTTGAGCAAGAAAAAGTTATACATAGGTCAAAATTTTTGTTTTAATTTTTTCTCATTACAATAATTATCATTTTTTTTTAATGACATAGTTTTATTGCAAAACTGGAACAAAAAGAGTATGACATTGTGAGACCGCAGAAAACAGCTGAAAATAATGAATAAATGAATGAAGAAATGAAGAAAGAAAGCATACAAAACCAACATTCTTTACAATAAAAATGGGTGTCTGTCACCAAGTTTCTTCACTTATGCTACTTCTGACAAACAACATAACAATTCATGCGTCAGCCACATAGTGTAATTAAAAAAAAAAACTGCCTTTGAGGATGACACCCTTTGCAAAGACAAGTAAAAACAAGAACGATGCAGGCATGTTTCTCCAGTGAGATCTATTTTAGATAACACATACTCCTTGGTCGATTGTATTGATTTTGCTACCCGGATAAACCTCTAAATCTTTGACCAACAAGTTGTTTACATTGCGCTTTCTATCCCATCTAACTAGCAATAGAGACTTCTGCGAAACAAAAAAACAAAAACAAAAACAACTCTTTCTGTCTCCGTCTATGCTGTCTCTGACCCTCTTTCTTTTACTCTCTCTCTATAATATACTATATATGATGTTTCACTACATCATAGGATATATATAGGATATATAGGATATTAGATAAGGCAGATAAGGTTGATCAAATGCGACTTATATGGTACTTAACAAAAGTTGAACCGCACTTGAAAATTAGTAACTGTAGTTAGCTCAATAATAAGAGTAATTCTTGTATGTGTGTACAGTATTATTGAATAAAAAGTTAACATTTGTGCAATAGACCACTTGTGCCTTGGAGCCACCACCACTTTTTTATACGATATGCATTTTTCCTGAAATAAGCTTTGAAAAGTATAAAATGAAATTGTCGGTTTCATTGTTATGAAAAATATATAAGACATATTGACTCAAATAAAGATCTTTTGACACAAAGTTATTCAAAATGTAACCGAACTTCCAAACGGGGTATTTTGAAATCTTTGAAAGTAACCTGTTTACAGACGTTGTTAAAATGTAATCGATTAGTAATCTATAATATTAACACTCCTAAGAAAATGGCACATGATGACTATATTTTGTTTTCAGTAAAAATTACAACTAAATTATTCTAACATCTTTTTGACATGTTTAAGATGCTTTATGACATTATACATTGTTTTTCTAAAGAAACATATGAGTTCTTCATAATTCTGATGATGATGTTCCCACTTAAGTACAGGACTTTCTAGGAACTTCAAAAATTAGCCTAGAGGCATTAAAAATGCAGCAAAATGAAAGACAACAACACTGCTTTGGCTTAGTCATTATATAGTCATTATTGGAAAAGATCATTTTGTCATGCATGATAATATCTGTTTAGTTTTGTATTCCATATGTTGGAATAAAATGTGACTTTCCATTTTCCCTGGACTGACTTGTGATGTGAGCAGCATACAGTATTGGACGGCAAGTTCTGTGAGAACTGTGATTTGGAATAACTTGGGCTCCCTCTGTTGGTCACCATAATGCTGCTTAAGACAGTAGATGCAAACCTGTTGTAGCTGTCACCAGAAATAAATGTTTCCAAATGTTACTGGACCATTGTTTCTGCGATACAAAAGAATTAGGACTATACCTCTTTACTGATAAAGAAATTCACTTGATATAACCCCAATCATATCCAGGTACTCCGTGGCCACATGTTTCTTATATTAAGCTCCTGGTGTTTAAACCCTTGTGCGTCTGCTTTTCTTCTCCTTTCCTCGTACACACTCTCCGTTCTCAGGCCTTCTGTGTGTGAAAACATGTGTATGTGTTCCTTTCTCTAACTCTGAATACTGAGAGTTCACTGACTCTAAAAGATCGATGAAGGGAAGAGATTCAGAGCCAATTATTTTCAGCTTAATGGTCCCCAGGGTGCAGGGGTGAGCAACAACAAAACGCCTTCAAGAGACATCAATTCTGGACAAGCTTCTCCATTTCTGCACTGCCACAGTGTGGGCATCAACTCCCAGAGCACTAAGCAACACGCAGTTACACTGTGCAGCTATAGCCACACACACACACACACATGAGCAAGAGTGACTGGAATGTTTGGGGTTAGAGAATCACCAAGCAACACTGATAGATGATGCTTCATTCAGCTATCAGTGCTGAGGCGGGAAAATGGGTTGCTAGCAAACAGATACGGGAAAGTAATTCACCCTAAAAACAGCAAAGGAAATACATACAAACGGTTTATTTTTATTTTTATTTTTTAATTTTATTTGTTTTTTATATTGAAAAAAAACTTTGTCTCAACCTTGCGGAGGCAGTTCCAGATTCAACAAGCTGAAAGGTCTTGAGCCTTGTATCATCTTGAGCCTTCCACCAGGAGGTTCCTTCACTTTGAAATCATTTGAACTCAATATGAATTGGCACTGATGATGAAATTGACATGTCTTCATTAGTGTTGAATTGTAAATATGAGACTATTAACAAAGGAAGGGCTGTAAAAGGGTGATTTTTTTTTCTCAGCCCTGCAAAATAATAATAAACTTAAATAGCTCAAATTGCTGTGATAAATTTTCAAAGTATTTTTGGCGCATCATGTTGAAAAAGGTCAAGATAGGTAAAACACAAAGAAGAGTAGAAAAAGTGAGTCGAGATCCATGTGTGTGCTCAAATATCCTTTTTCAAGGTTTGATATGTTTTTCCTTTTTTTTAGGTGTTGGCTCATTCTTTTAAATAAGGTTGACTGATCCCACCGCAGGTAAGCTTTCACATTTCAACAGAGGTAGGATTTTAAGGGAGGAGTTTTTTTTATCCATCAACAAGCCTTTTCTGCACCTAACCTGGACATCCCATGTCCACCATGTCCCTGTCCCTATCTGGCCTTGCAGGTGAATGGTTATTCACCTACTACGCCACTGTTTTTGATAAGCATAGCTACAATAACAAGCCAGCATTGAACCAGGAGATTACTTCAAATAAATTGCTTTAAAAACTAATCTTCCTGTTGTTTCTTTTTTATGATCTTTATGGATATTTATTTCTCAATTATTTCATTATTATAATTAAATACATCTGCATTTGTTAATTATTTAGCATTTCTAAATATCTATCTTACATGTATGTGCATGCATGGCCTTCATGGAGGACTCAATTACAGTGATCACACTATCAAGTTGTTGTTTTTGTGTTGTTGTATTTGTGTTTTCCTCTTTATAAAAGTTGAGCCAGAACGAATATGAGACAAGACAAACAATCAAAAATTGGAAAAACTGATACTTGCGGAACTTGCGTAACAAAAATAGAAAAACAGTTAAAGAACAGATCTAAGTTTCCTGCCTCTCTGTCTGTTCCCAGCGTTTCATAATCCCATGTTTTGCTCAGACATAGAAGTCCAAGTAAGAAGGTTTTCAAACTTTTCAACCAAAGAATCCAATGCCCAAAGCAATAGGGTTAAGTTGTATTATATGAGGTGGTCCACATTGAACCCTGAGACAATTCATGAATCATCTGTAGGTTTTTGAGAAACTTTCTTTCATAAAACAAAGAAAAACAGGTCTAAGATGTTGATGAACAAAGTACAATATAACTTAAAGAAAACCTTATCAAAGTAACATTTTATCCAATGATAATCGCTATAAAAGAATCCCCTTTCCTGTAATGCTCTTAATGTAATCTACAGGTTTTGCTGCGAAATGCAAACATTGAAGTATTGGGATGATCTTGAGATTTTCATAAAAATATATTGCTGTCAGGTTTTTATTTATCCATTTTTCTCATTTATTTATCATTTTTATTTATTGGAATTTGGCAGTTTCAGCTCCAAACGAGAGCCCTGACTGATAGACAGCAAATCTCTCTTCAGCTGTTTTCTCCAACTTCCTACCGCTGTAATTTTAGTTTTTCTGGTCCTTTAAAAACTCATATAGGCTTTAACATGGAAGTAAAAAGTAGCTTTGTGAATGGGTATCCCAATGTTTGGCAAAGAGAGTAATAGGAAATTTAGGGAATAGGTGACCATTATCAGTCAGTACAGGGGGATGTCAAACAGAAGCAATGATTTATGCAAATTCACAGTAATGCATGGATAGTGAACACAAATAACAGTTGATTGTTAGAGGATCCCATTTGGGTGTTCTTCTTCTCTCATAAGTTCCCACCATAATATCTATTTTTGAACTTTCTTTGAATGAAGTGAAACATGTTTGTCTCTTCTGATAGTTATCTTAAAAGATTGGGGAGGTGAGGAACATGCTGATCTCGGAACCATTTCTTTTCCCCGGTTGCTGAGCTGCGGGACGCTAGGTTGTTTAAAGCAATCCCATAGGGGGCCTCAGAAGTAGCGTTCAATGAGGCGCCGCTGGCGACACTTTCCCCCAACAGCTTAGCACTCATCAACTATTTAGATATGCACTTAACGCTCCTGGGGAAGCTTATGTCTTGCTGCTGGCAGGAGGAGGGAAAGGAGACTCGTCAACATGATGTTGGGTAAGAAAGAAGTCTTTTTCAGCCCTCTGTGAGTTGAAAATTAAGCATTATACAAATCTTAGTGGTGGTTTCTTCTGCCATGAGGTACAAGGTTTCTGCACACTATATGGCTTCATATAGCTATCCCCTGTCTTACCTTGGTTCACAAAACCACAGTTTCCAAAAGAGCCCCTCTCCACAAAAGCACAGACACGAGACCTCCTCTTCCTCAATTTTTCCATCTCCATTGCATTCCCAGACTCCCATAAGCAGCTCTATGAGGGGTCGCATGATGAATGAGCAGACAGTCAGCAGGAGCACTGTATGAATGTATGTATGTGTGAATGTGTGAGTGTATGAATGTGTGAGTGTGTATACGTGTGTGTGTTTGGGGGGGTTGTCTGTGAGAGTACGTGCGTGTGTGTGTTTATGAATGTGTTGGTCAGAGAATGATGACCACTACTTGCAGAATGATCACAGAGGGATTCATTACAGCGACAGACAGGGCCGCCTCTAAAACACTGACTCTGTGTATTTGTGTGTGTGTGTGTGCACGCTTGCATGCGTACGTGCATGTCTTGACAGGCTCTTCACTAAAATGGTGTCTTAGGATTATACGCATGGGCTGGGTGGAATAAACATTGTGTGTGTATGTGTGTGTGTTAAGGCTTGATAAATTATTTACATCATTGAGAAAACAGCATTGACACTGTTTATGGTCACACCTGCTCTTCTCAGTGGTTAAAAGATGATTTATGTGTTATGGTCACATTGGATTTCAGCAACTATTGGTTTGGTGTCTTTTGGGACATAAAGTGTTGGTTACAAAGTGCTGCAGGCTCATTTCTCATTTGGGAGGCAGCACAGCGGGCGAACAGCAGCATGATATAACTGGACCGGGCAAACTCCTGTCCAGAGAGCTGTTACAGCAGTTTGTTTGCTCTTACACTCAAATGAGTTGTAGACCCGCTGAGGGAGAAAAGACTGGCAGCACTTGCCATGAATCTTGCAGCATAAGAACCTATCATCAAGATAGGTTGACCCTACGAAAAGTTGAAGCCCCTGCTAATGCTCAACTTGAGAAAACACAGGCAACCAGGCAACTCTAAACATAGCATCTACAAAGTTATGAAGGAGTGGGAGAAAATAACTCAAAACAATTCTAAGGTAATTTTGGTTGTGGGTTTATGAATATGTTTGCAGACAAAACTGATTAGTTCTGATTATCTCTTTGTTTTTGAAAATGTGCTGAAGATAAACACTGTATACAAATTTAAATGCTTACACATGGATTTTACAAAATTCAAAATAAAAAAAGGAGTTTTGAAAGACATAGATAGGCAGTTCAAACAAATTAAAAAGAAAATAATTTTCCAGATACAATATTAGTTCTACAAAGTCACATCCTAATGACAGCTTCTTAGGACTTACCATACCTATATATATAAACCTATTGATTTCATCCTATGCCAATAAATTATTTCATCACCATTCAAGAAGCAGACGCCATTATGTGGGTCTTCTACCCTGCCATAGAATCGTGTGACACTGTGCAGCTTTCCACTGAAATTAATTAAGTTGGTTTAACAATGTCTAAGTTGTGGTTAAGAATTAAGTTGTGCTACTAAGGATGATAACATGGTATCTTCATTAAATAAAAAGAAACTTGGAATTGTAATTATAATTTTTGTTGGCTGGGTGGCACAGTGGTTAGCGGACCCTGGTTCAATTCCGACAAGGAGGACCTTTCTGTGTGGCGTTTGCATGTTCTCTCTGTGCGGCTTTCCTCACGGCTCTGTGGTTTCCTCCCACAGTCCAAAAAACATGCAGTAGGTTAATTGGAAAAAATGTGTTAAATTGCCCCGAATGAGTGAGTAAATGGTTGTCTGTCTATGTACGTGGCCCTGCGGTTGACAGGCGGCAAGTCCAGGGTGTACCCCCGCCTCTACCCTGATGACAGCTGGGATAGGCTCCAGCTTCCCTAGCGACCCTGAGTGCAGGATAAGTGGCAGACCATGGATAGATGGATGACTTTAGGCTGAAGATCTAATGAATCTGTTATACTTCTCGGATTAATTGAAAAAAGCGCTTTCATATTATTTTCCTCAATTACAATTGAAGATTTAGTTCATAAAATAGCAAACTAACAACTGTCTGAAAAAGATATTAAAAAATGAAATATCAATTTTTGAAAATATTGAGCTTTGCAAATTTCAATTGAATTTTACTTACAAGTGTTTGTGCTCATATGCTTACTTGGCCTGCAAAGTGTTGCTCTGCTGTTGTAAGCAAACTATACGACGTAACTTCTCTGGAGCATCTTAGCTTCAAATTGCATCATTTTCCCTCAAGTATCTCCCAACATGTCCCAGATATCAGTCTCCTGCTGCAGACAGCTGGATTTACATACCAATATCATAGACAACCAGCAGTATTGCAACGCCACACACCAGCTCAATATTTTATAGCTTTATGAAATGTGCCTGACTATGTGCTCGGCATCTGCCATCTTTGTAGCATAGCGGCCCCCAGGAGGCCCGTTTGATCTGTAATCGGGAAGTGTGCTGAATTAATCAGCAGTTTATCCACTCCTTAATTGAAATAACACTTTAAAAAAAAAAATCACACATAACAGACAACAGCACAACTGATCCTTTCTGTATTGTCCTCAACCTCTTTTCAGTTTTCTTCTGTGTGTTCGCGCTAATGGCCCATTGAGCATCACAGAAACATTACAATGTTGACAAGAATCACAGAGTTAATAAACACAGAGCTAATAAAGAAACATCTTGTCGGAACATTGTCTGGCTGCTGTGCGGAATTACTTGTTTTCTTTTGTAATGCTATTTTTTACATCTCTTAGTGAATTCCTCATAATTTTCCTCCGTAGTATGTAGAAAATAAACGCTACATGATATGGATTATACAATCTATAGTGCATGTCACCTGGTAACACGCAAGGCTGGGGACTGAATATATATATATATATATATATATATATATATATATATATATATATACATATACATATATACATATATATACATATATATATTGTCTTAACAAGAAGCATTTTTTCAGATGCTATAAACTCACAAAAATATACATTTTATTCCACCATTATTTGCCATTTGATATCATTTTTGCTATGCTTTCAATTTCATATTGCCATTTATTTTATGTTGTCAGATTAAATAAGACATTTAACCTTCTTTGTATTGAACTATACCCAGGACATTATTGAATCATACCACTCAAAATTACATATTTAGGTTGCTGATAGTATGAAATATCTTTAAACTGAACCCTACTTTCTAGACGCACAAGGAGCATATTCTGTTGTTTAAATATAGTAAAGCTGCCTCTTTTCATCTACCTGTGATACTCTTATATAACTCTGACATATAAAGTGATCATGCTTACCATTAAACTGAAGCACTGCGGCATCGCTCACCATCCCCCCTGACAGTATCTATCACAGCAATAGAGTATATTGTTAGAATGGAGATCAATGTATGTGGGAAGTGGTGAGGGAGGAAAGGAGCAACTCTCATTGTTCCTGCTCTTTGCATTGCCACTCTTTAAAGCAATTCCATGGCTGCCCACAAGACGGATGGCAACTATTCTGAAGTGGCTGTTTGGTACTTGGCATCACAGTGGACTGGGACCCTGGGGCCATCAGGGCAGAGACAGCAGTGTTTCTGAGTGGTCTCTTGGTGGGACAACTCTGGGCCTTCGCTCTGCCTACATGGAAGGAGGTGCAATAAATCAGCCCATCTGGAGGGCTGTTCGCTGCCTACCATCAATCTCAGCTCTCATCCCTGATGGGGAGGATGGGGCAAAAAGGAGTTGGGAGGCTAGGGGTAGAATAGGTTCACATTTCTGGGGAAAAGGAAAAAGGGCTGCACATCAGAAGGGCAGAAGTCTCCAAAAGACCAGTGACCCAGTAACCCTACAACCAGGAGATTCTGTGAAGGGAAGAACCACAACAGAGGCCACCTGACTGAAAGAGAACATACTTCAAATTACTTTCTTGACATGGAAACCTATATTTTATATGAAGAATGTATGTTAAAAATATTGTAGATGTGCTACATTTTTCTTAACCCAAGACCCCCTTTCGTAAGTTTAGCACAAAGGAGTTTTTTTTATGAAATATGTTGGATTTCAAACTGCTGTTATCTCTGCAACACTTTGATGTGTTTCTTATAATTCTCGAAGTAACCCCGTTTGTTTATAATGAGGGTGTGAATGCATTAATCAAAACATTGACACAATCAAACATGGGACTTGTTATACCTGCATAAGTTTTGAAGGAGACCTAGAACTAAGGGCAGGGTGAGAAGTTCGGCCATCCGAGAGGAACGCAGAGAGGAGTCAGATGAGGTGGCTCGGATATCTGGTCAGGATGCCTCCTGGATGCCTCCCGGGGGAGGTATTCCGGGCATGTCCATCTGGGAGGAGGCCACGGGGAAGACCCAGGACATGCTGGAGAGACTATGTCTCCAGGCTGGCCTGGGAGCGCCTTGAGGTCCCCCCAGAAGAGCTGGACCATGTGGCTGGGGAGAGGGAAGTCTGGGCCTCCCTGCTCCAGCTGCTGCCCCCGCAACCCGACCACAGATAAGCGGAGGAAGATGGATGGATGGATAGAACTAAGGGCTACTATTTACTGTGCTGAGCTCACAGGAAAAAAAAAGATGCTATGGAGCTGCCATATCTGGCTCTTAAAAGGAATACAAGTCAGTTATGCCGCTGGTTACAGTTATGATATGTTATGATATATTATGACAGTTATGCTTGAAAATTAGATACAACACATGACAACCCCTTTGTGCATCTTACCAGACTTCCTGTCCAGATAATTAACGGTTTAACTATATCCACAAACTACCCAAACATGAATCCTAGCATATATAATATAAAAACAATAATGCCCCTTGACAACTCAGTTGCATGTATTGGGATGTCGTTCTCATTTAATTCTGAAATTTGTCTCAATAAATTGTCAGAATTCTGTGAAATGCATCACTATATTTTACTGAAGAGACATCAAAATTCAAGATACAAAACACTCCATAGTTCAGTCCAGTCATGCAGCCTTTATAAAGGAATTAGAAACATCATCCAGAAATGTTTGCCTCTCTTAAGTTATGAAGATCCAAGCATTTTTCTGAATGTTAAGTGTTGCTATGTTTTTGCCACTATGGCCTGAGAGGTTGGGAGTAAGAGCATGAGTTCATATCAAAGGCGAACAAGATGCTGAAACTGATTTGGATTATGTGCGCGTGTGTGCATGCATATGTGTGTGCGTCTTTGCCTGTGGCAGTAGTGAGGGCCGAGCATTGAAGCTTTTTGCTCAACATCTTCAAACAGCAGTGTGGCTTCATGTAGCAGGACCCTGCAGACGGTGGCGGTGCCAGGGGCTGCTGTGGTGGCTGAGAGGAGTCATATGGCTTCAAAGACACAAGACACAACTTCAGGGCACAGCATCTGATCCAAGAATCCTCCAAACACTGCAGCATGGAGGAGGAGAGGGACGAAAGGGTGACTCTTTCTCCTTTCTGATGCCAATCCAGTGCAAACAGGAGAGAAGATGTGGAGGAGTTTCATGCAGCTGCTCCATCGCCCTCTATCTTCCCTCCTGGGAGCCCACAACCCGAGAAATGTGCCAAGAGCTACAGGAAAAAAAAAACTAAAAAAAGATACATTTTTTGGGGAAAAAATATGCTCAGATAGAAAGCATGAATAAGTTGTATCACTGTCAAGTTGAAATCTTTGAAGTGGTACTGGTGGTAATATTTGAAGCTGCAAAGTTGAGGTTTCAACACCCGTAAGCAGCGGGCAGAGTACGATGACAGTAGGGGATAAACTGGCCTGAAACACACTGGAGCTGTATCTCCTTATGAACTCCCATCTTTTTTCCTTGCAGATTAACACCTGACACACTTATGGCGAGAAACGTGTCCTTTCCCTGTTTAAAACACAGAATGAAGTGTCAATTTTTATGGTTTGATTAAAATGTTATTAAAAAGCAAGCCTAACACATTCATTCACTATCTACCACTAATCTTCCATTCAGTGTCCCAAAGATGCTGGAGCCTATCCCAGCTGTCATTGGGCGAGAGGTTGAGTATACCCTGGACTGTCACTAGTTAATTACAGGGCCACATGTAGAGACAAACAACCACTCCCTCATTCACACAACTGAGCAATTTTGGGTCTCTATTGAACCCCCTTGTTGGATTGTGGTAAGACACAAAATGGGAGAACAGGCACTGGGATAATGTTCAAATACCACACAGAACGGCCCCCTTTGGAGAATCGAACCAGGGTCCTTCCTGATGTGAGGCTGAAGCGCTGACCACTGCAGCGGCCCTGCTTCAGACATGTCTAAAAAATGCATTTAAATGTTGGTGCAGAATTAATTGATTATCATAAATACACAGCCACAGAAACTGCACTATATTAAATCAAATATATATATGTGTGTGTGTGTGTGTGTGTGTGTGTGTGTGTGTTTGTGTGTGTGTGTGTGTGTGTGTGTGTATGCGTGCAATGCAAATGCAATGCAAATGGCATGTGTGTATATATATATATATAAATATATATATATGATGGAGGAAGTTGATTTGCTGTGGCGGAGGAAAGAGGAAAAGAAGACGTATATTTACATATATATATATGTGTGTCTGTGTGTGTGTATAAATATATATATACATATAGATATGTGTGTCTGTGTATGTGTGTATATATATGTATATAATATACATATATGTGTGTATGTATATATATATAATGTTTTATATTATTTTTATATTTTGTATTATATATTTATAGTTATACATTTATAGATTTTTTTTGTAGTTGCTGAATGTCAAAAAAACATTAAATGACAGAAATGACTGAACTTAACTACATAAAGCTTCTAATTAAGAATGGAAGCCCAAAACCCAAGGTAAAATCATCAAATTAGAAAGTTTATGCTGATATTTCTGGCACTGATTCATCTGGTACGATAGCATGTGAATTTATGATAATGAGTCCCGAATCTAAAGTCCAATAATCACTTTGAGTAAAAAAAGAAACAAAGTACTGGCAAGCTCACTTGGCAGCTAGTTTTCCAGCAGCGCAGCACCAATGCATGAGTATTCATTTGCACAATGACGTGCTGTTGTTGTGTCTGCTTCAGTATGGTGTCTGGCCAGAGTCAACTATAAAAACTAATAAAAATAAAAACTATAAAACAACCTACATTCACTGAGAGGAGTCGCTCGTCTTCAAAGACGGAAGAGACAGCTATGACTCAGCATATCTGATCCAATCACACAACCCACCTATCAAACCATACACCCTCTCTCAGGTACCAACACAGAGAAGTACAAGTTACCAATGCAGCACATCTAAAATACCAGCCTCCATCTCTTTTTATTCCTCTCCAAAAAAGCTACTGAATAGTTAGCAGAGCTCCACCAGCTGGCCAGTAACAACAACTTTGTTCACATATTGATGACTTCTGAAATCATATAAAAGAGCAAGAACCATCATGTGGGGAAGAGAGAAGGCTGATCAAGCCAAGAATTGGTGACAGTAAGTCAGAGAAAGAGGTGGAAAGTAAAATGGGAGTCTCGGATTATTTCTCTACCCAAGCCTGAGCACTGCTTTCATTACCCCCCCATTAATTAGCCTCCTTGAGCTCATTTGCAAGTCAATGGCTGAGGCTGTAGGACCGGCGGCTTTGAGCCGCAGCGGCCCTGTGATCTCTGGGTCCTCCAGCCCCTCCTCCATTTGCACACTGGATGCAAGCCTTCCTGACAATTAATACAAAAGAGATTCATGCTCCGTATAGTCGATACATTATTCATATTTTCTCCTCACTTAAATAAATCATAATGTTCTTCAGGGTTTTACTTAAACAACATGCTTTCTCTCCTTGCTCTCGACGCTCACATTCAAATGAAATCAGTTTCATTGACCTTGCCCGGTATGTAGGTCACATCTTCAACATTGTAAGACAATCAGACTCCTCCTACCCAAATCCCCCCTTCCCTTTTCCTTTTCAAGATAATAACAACAGGGTTGAAAAAAGGGGGCAGTTCCTCAATTTTTCAACTCCCACTTGTCTAAAGGGTCAGTTCGAACCTTTATCTTTAAGAGAATTGCAGGGATTTCAGATTTTTCCAAAAAGCAGCACACTTTTATGATGCAAAATCAGTTTTGAAGCTTCCAACTAATAAGCACTCATTTCCACCAGGGTTGAAAGTCCTCATGAGTTCTAACTGCTCCCTCCGAATGCAAACTGGCCTCGACTAGAGGGTTCCAGTCTTCGATGCCTCTTATGTCCTCCCCATCGATCAGTTAGCGGTGTTGTGGTGGACCACAATGATATAGACAGAACATAGCCGGTGTCTCAATGATTAAGTAGCCCTTTGTACTATTATTCATTTGACTGGAGGGAGTCAGTGTCCAGCTGGGGACCTGTATCTTTTATGACAACTTGCAGTCCATTAAGACAAAGGTGCTTCCATGGAATCCCTTTCTGACCTGCTCCATGTGTGTACTGATGTACACGACTATACATTGTTTTAGGATATGTTTATTTAATTGTGAAATGAGGAGACTGCATTCGCTGTGATGTGAATGCAATTTTAAATACTTTTTTTTAATTCCTCTAACTCTTGTTAAAGTTAATAACAGTGGACAGACACTGTCATTTTTGCACACTTGTTAGTTAATCCATTACTGCCTGACAACAACTGTCTCTCAGCTGCAAACTTTTTGCTAATTTTGAAAGTTGCACAGTGCGCTTCAAGCTGCATAATTCATTGCTTCCTCAGAATCACTTTAGCTGTTGTGCCTTTGAATACTTTGCTCCAGTGTCATGTGGTATGGGAGATCTGATGCAATAGCCACAGCCAGCCTGTCACGTAAGACCGGAAAAAGACAGGTAATACAATTAGCCAGGTGTGAACATGTTTATCTGTCAGCCAGACGACTGTACGGAATTGCTTTGAGGAGGAGAGAAAATAGGGAGGGGTAAAGCATTGCCCTTTTTTACTGTGTACAGGCTATTAGAGCATTTCAAAGAACCAATTTTCATATACAAAAAGGGAAATGCCGTTGCCTAGACCCCTTCTAGCCCCAGATCCAATTATAAGAAGAGTCCCTGTTCTTCAGCATTTATTGCAGCTATTTAGTATTCTGGATGCTGCTATCAGTTTTCCATAACTAGGCTGCAAAAAGAGCAAATGCTCCATTTGGTGTGATTTGTTGCCCCGCTTGACCGCTTCTTTGTCTTGGCCAGGCTGCCTAAGAGCTGTGGAATGGGGCACCCCTGCTGTTTTATCAAGTGTACTGGATCTGTAATGAAATAAGTGAGGGTGACAGTGACAGCAAAGGGGGGAGAGGGAGTAGGCAGAGGTAAGAGCAACACACCTCTTTTATTTGAATCATTTAGGCAAGATGCAATTAAAGCAAGATGCCCAGCTGCAGAGGAAGCAGCCCATTTAAAGGCAACACAAATCAATGAGCCCAGCAATAGTGATGTGTTTGACAGAAGTGCCTGTTAGCAGTGTGCTGCTCCTCTTAAGGAAACATTACACACTCTGCAGACAATACATTATCACCAAGAAAGGAAAGCAATCAAAGAGCAGCAAGAGGTGAGTAGGATAATATCCTTGGCCAGTCTTTTGAGGAAGGAACACAGTTTTGACATCTTTTAGGAGTCTTGACACTTTGGTAACCAAAGTAAAAGTTCTAAACTCCACTTTCACAATGCAGTTTATGTTAATTCCAGGATGAGATAAATATATATATATAGATATATATTTGTAAAACCTTTCTATGATAAAGCTGTTTCAACAATAGTTCGCAGGGTTTGTTTTCTACGAATGTTTACATAAAGGTAAAAATTCTGTGGCTTTGGTCGAACCAGTTTAAAATCTCCTTACGAAGACTGGTTAGTCCAGAGATTCTGGAGAGAATGGTCTATCAGATATTTGAACGTGGGATTCATGATGAGCAGTGTTGTTTTCATCCTCGTGGAGGCGTTTACCAGCTCTACAACCACAGCAGGGTCCAGGAGGGTTCGTTGGAGTTCACTCAGCTTTATTGGAGAGTCCTATGGGGGGCTGCTCTGGGAGTATGGGGTTCCTGAACCTCTGATACAGGCCATTCATTCCCTGTATGACCAGTGTCAGAGCTTGGGCTGCATTGCTGGCAGTAATTCAGATTTGTGTCTCATGAGGGTTGGATTCCATTAGGGCTGCCCTTGGTCACAATTTTGTTTCATAGTCTTTATGAATAGAATTTCTAGGCGCAGCCAGGACTTTGAGGGGATCTGGCTTGGTGGGCTCAGGATTGGGCCAGTGCCTTTTGTAGATGATTTCCAGCTCTAACTGGAACATTGTGCAGCCAAATGTCAAGCAGCTGAGATGAGAATCCGCACCTCCAAATCTGAGACTTTGATCTTCAGCCAGAAAAAAGTGGAGTGCTCTCTTTCGTTCGGGGATGAGGACTTGCCGCAAGTGGACGGAATCAAGCATCCTAGGGTCTTGTTCAGGAGTAAGGGAAGAATGAAATGGGAGATTGACAGGCAGATGGGTGCAGCGTCAGCAGTAATATGGAGTCTGCATGAATCTGTCATGGAAGAGAAGAATCTGTGTGTTTTGGCTCAGCTTTCAGTTCGCCAGTCAATCTACAGTATCTTCCTACCTACACCTATGGTCTTGAGCTGTGTGTAGTGACTGAAAGAACAAGATCACGGCTGCAAGTGGCTGAAATGAGTTTCCTCCGCAGGGTGTCTGGGCTCTCCGATAGAGACAGGGTGAGAAGCTTGATCATCTGGGAGGGGCTCAGAGAAGAGCCACTGTTCCTCTGCATTGAGACGAGCCAGATGAGGGGGCTTGGGTAACTGGTCAGATGCCCACTTGATGCCCCCCTGGTCAGCTGTCAGAGCATGTTCTGCCAGGAAGAAGCCTTGGGATGACCTAGGACACACTGGACGGGCATATATGTCTCACCTGGCCTGGGAATGCATTGGGAATCCTTTGGAAGAGCTGAATGAAGAAGCCAGGGTGAGGGAGGTCAGGGCCTCTCTGCTTAGGCTGCTGTCCTCACAACCTTCAACCAGATAAACAACTGAAGTTGGATGGATGTAAGTGGATGTTAAGATTTTTTTTCAAAGTCAAAAGGCAATACGTTTTCTTTTGGTAACTGTACATCACTGTTAACACAAAAATATAATAAGTTGTGACGTTCTTCCTGTGCCTTCAATTAATATTCAGACATTTCATTTAATTTTCATTGGCTCTGAGCCCACAGGGCGTGTCGAGCTCAACTTTGAGGACCACTCACTAGTTTCAGACTAGGAAGGGGCACAAGGCTCAGGTGCAGTGCATTCTGGACAACAGATTGCAGAAAATGTTCCTTGTAGTAATTTCAGACCTCTTTTTAGCCTTCTTTATTCTATTTTGCCATTTGATTTTTTTAGATAATCTTATTGTTCAGACAATATTTCATTATGGTAGTCATGTTTCCTTTTGACTCAAACAAACAAAAATACTGAAACTATGAAGAATTTATATAAAAAATGTGTATAAAACAATGTACAGCAATGCAATACATCACATCAGTGTTTTAAGTCCCGTTTTGTATTACATTTATGGCCATTGTGATTTGATGTATAACATATGTGCAATCATGTGTATAGTGTGGGGAATGAAAAACGATAAAGTATTTTGTAACGTAGTCTTTTTGTATTTCTTGAAATTAATTAGCGCTAACAGTGATAGAGAATAGATATTTTTTTCGGAGCTCTCCTGGTTTTCCCTTGCTGAAACAGCATTCCTCATACAGTTATAAATCAAAGCAAAACATCAATTTAGGAAAAAAGTAGTAAGTTGTATCTAGTCACTTTTTTGTTTTTTAGAACAATAGTAAAGCACAAACAATTGCACCTGGCAGGTTGAATGCAATTATTTCATGTCTATAAAAATTAAGGCTGGGAATGATCCATAAGATTCCTTAGAGCGGCTCTATGCTTACTCGAGTACCAGGGTACAAGCCTCCTTAGAAATCCAGCCAGTCAGGCCTTGGCCAATTCTGTGCAGAAAGACATTTAAACTGGCAGGATCTCATTTTTTGATGACTTTGGTTCAATCCTTAATAATCTATGAGGCAAAAGCACCAAACATTTTGTCCACTATTTCATCATCTTTTTGTCATTGTTTTATGCTTCATTTTTTTCATGACTTTTTTTGAGTGTTTTCAATATAATGTTTTGTTCCAGGGTGACATCATCCCTGTATGACAGATACTTGATCTGAGTTGGTTACAAGTACAAGTTTTTGACAGGGCATTCACATTTACTGAATAACAAATACTTACAGATTTGCTGCCCTGCCTGGGGCTCCATCTGTTTCAAAACACCTTGACTGTATTTATCTTTTGAGGAATGAAATAGCTTGGGTGACGAACAGGTGTCATGCAAAGAGGATGACTGCATAAAATCACTAGAAAATCCATCTTGGCAGAGTTCATGAGTACTGCATTGAATATGAAATAGTGAATGGTATGACCACAGTGAAACACATCCGTACAAGTGGCTATAATAATGGCCACAGCTCCAGGACATGTCATTGTGTATGGCTATTTGGGGAAAGATTTGTTGTCCGAAAGAACAGAAAGTTACACTAAAGGCTCCTCTTCATCAATCAGCTGTTTAAATTGATTTGGGCTCATCTTATCACCTTATCAACCCTGTCAGTAATATTTCAAAGGGGTACCCCTCTCCAAGGACTTTCTGAATTGTTCTGGGCAACAAATCATCTTTCACAACAGGTCTGGTTCATGACATTAAAAACACCAGTCAGAGGAATGTAAATTATGGGGCAATAGATTTCATGCTTTTGGTTGTTTTGTGTTGTTTTTTGTTTTATGAAAGTGCTCTTTTCTTTCCCTAATTTTCCCTGTCGGGAAAAATGCTAAAGTGATTGATTTAGTTGATGGGTCTCAGACAAAGGTCCTGATGTGAGAGATGGAAGAACAAAGTGGGAACACAGAGTTCAGATGTATTTAATGTGAATTTTGTGTAATCTTGACATTTATTTTCTTTGACTCTGTACATTAGATGAACAGCGGAATCTAACCCATCGCTGGATATGACTGACTGAGTCAAGCACCTCTGGGACAAGTCAAGCTTCAGTGTTTTCTCTCCCACATGCATTCTTTGAGTCATGCCCTCTCCTTTTCTCTTTTCTCCCTCTGCCTGAGGATGAGGCCATCTGGTCAATGTTGATGAGGCCAGGCATGCTGACTTGAGCCGTACTGGGCCAGGCCAGTCTGCTTATGTCGGAACACAACTCACTTTGTACATTGCCTCGTTTTGCTCAGAGAGTCTGACTGCTGCCCCTCTGAAGTACATTTTCCATGAACCACTTTTCATTAACACTTGTACAGACAAGTGTCATAGCAGCCCAAGGAGTGGCATCATGAATAAAATTATCTTGTCAAAATATCAGCTGTGAAATTATCTGTTGCTATGTGCATGCTGGCCTCCTTTATTCAGGAGAGGGGAGAGGGAGGAGGTAGGCACAGGGGATTGAGAAGCAACTGTGAGAACTTGTCAGAGGAAATTAGGGTGGGCTTCTGGACTGGACTCACTGGCTGGAAAACAGGAATCAGGGGAGGGAACCCCCTGACTTGAAAGCAGCCGTGTGTAAAAGTAAAAGAATTTCTCTGTTCCTACATCAGCTTCACGTATTCTGTTTTCTCCGGTCTGAAGTCCGTTCAATAAAGTTCAAATCTGATATGGCTGCCTTTGAGAGAACATATTAAAACAAAAGCTAGACAGTGATAGTTTGAGCATTTACTATAATCTAAATTGCGAAATAATTGGATTGGATTTCTTTCAGAATATTCAGTTGATATAAGCATTGACATGCTACAGAATCTCATAAATGACTTAAAACCCCCCAAAATATTGAGGACTGTTTCTGTACATTTTCAGGTGAGCAGTTATTGATGGTATACAGTAAGATGGAGGGTGGATAGCAATTTTATGAATTTCTATTAAATTTCTTTTCAACAACATTTGTCATCTTTAGTTTTCAGCAATTTGGAGTCTGGAAGCTCAGGTCAAATATTTTGACTGCAACAGCTAAGGACCCAGAAAATACTGCAAATTATGAGGTTTATAGCGTGATTTATGTGCGTCTAGAGTAATTTGAATAAGAGTGGATTATTCTGCATGTCCTAATTTTATTGCTATTGAACCAGACAAATGCCAGGTTAAGCCAATCAGAGGATGCTGTTTTATGTCTGAAGCTTAATATTATCATCATAATCAGGTTCAGTAATGCTGTCAGTACTGTCTATGCATACACGTTTAATGTTATCATGGATAACCCCTGTTCAAGGCTTTTTTCCTTGGCAAGCATTCTCTGTTGCTTAATGCCCTGGGTTCTGTGGTTTTCTATGGAGGATCGTGCAGGTCCACCCCTCATCTATCAGTGACACTACTGGCTGACAGAGCACTTATTCACGCTCACTCATGAATATTCAATCGACTCCTACTTCAAGGGTACAAAAGACATATCTATACACAGGAGAAAAAGAGTGGCAGCTTTCTCTCTCTCTGTTCACTATGTCTAATCTGTTTCTGCTGTCATTCCTCTCTCTCCCTCTACATCTTCATACACGTGCAAACTAACCATCAATGCAAAATATGCAGGCCTTAATTTAATGTGCATGTTTCATTAGAGGTGTCGACCAGGAGACATTTTTTTTCCCTGACACTTCAAGCGAGCCAACACAATCCTGCATCGTTTGCACAAAGGAAAAATCCCATTTGTCCTTTGTCAGCACAAACACTTTAATTTGAGGCTTTCACTCCTGAGTAAGCAGCAGATCTCCTCAGAAGCCCGGTGAGACACAGGAAACACATGTGGGTCCTTCAATCGCTCCCTCATCAGCAGGGCAAACCTCATTCCGCATAGCCTCAATGTTCTATCTGTCAGCAGGGCCGTGCATAAGCAGCCCATTCTTGTTCCAGGTTGTCAAATACCAATGCCTAGTCACGCCCCTCAGCATCTGACACCAATGTACAAGGCACCCTTTGGCATCTGATGAGAAGAACCAGGCTTTCAGTTTACTCCAATGTTAAAGCATATATGGCAATTTTAGATGCTCAAACTGACTGCTTTGGCCATGTGAGTCACGTAGATGAAATTCTTTCAACCTTGCTGACTGATTCATTGCCTAAATTTAAGCATATCATTGATAAGTTACAAAATGTAACTATTGCCACGTTGATAAACATGCAGTCTCTGGTTGTAAAGATGGGGCTTTTGTCCCAGTCTGAATTAGTAGTTCTGAACAAAAAACACGCACTAATCTTCTTTTCAGAACAATGTCTATTCATGGTGCATCATCAGTGTTTTGTCATGCTCATCAAAGAAGGGAGAAGGATCAGCTGTAAATGTTATTGACAAAAGATGTGGTCAGTGACATTCTAGCACAAATAACTGTCTGAATTTGGTTACCAAGAGGCATGATGGACCTGGGCTGGTGTTAAGCGCCGTTTGTAGAAGACTAAAGACATGCTGGGATAAGAACAGCCAAATGGGATAACTCTTTCAGCTGTGCTTTATGTACAACAACAGATGTTTGGAAGCATGTTTTGCAGTAAATTAATATGGTCTACCTTCAATATTCTGTCTGAAGGACCATTGTGTTTTAGGGTGGGATTTCATCTGAATTTGGTATTTGAAAAAAGTATCTGGAATGTCAGTCCATAGAAAGTTAACACAACAGCTGGGTCAGAGTTACTATGTGTGAAAGAGTTGGTTAAATGTTGTTACCCAGTTTTGAGATTCACACACCTAAAATGGGATTTTACAAAACTGGAGTTTTTGGTTTTTTTATCTTAAGTATTTATAAACAAAGGTGACATATAATGGACAACACTCATGAATCCTAACACAAAAGTAAATGCTTCAGTATACTTGAAAAATGGGCCTGGAAATCCTGTTAGCAAGTTCTCCATCAAAAGACAATTTGACATTTTTAGTAGTAATGAAGACCTTTTTTCCAGCTCTCTTAAGATTTACATATAATGAAGAGCAATTCTGTGTATTAAATTAATTGATTAAAATGAATTTGTGATATGCTGCTTTAGCTTGAGGATTCAAGTTTAAATTAAGAGGAAACTCTCGCAATAGGTTTTTGGAACTGGATAAGAGTGTAGGTTTTCAGAACTCCTATCCCAAAAGAGGCAGTTTGAAGATACAGCAAATGGTGTTTCCTTTTGAATAGCCCAAAAATATATCAAGCAACAGTTACAGCAGGTGATTCAGTACTTCCTGGGAATTCCAGCAGGATATTTCATAAAAAACCAAAGACCTATATCTTATAATACAGATTTAGGTCATAGGGTGATTGTGGTAAATTCAACCTGATCTGTGATGCAGTTAAACAGCAGAATTTACCATAAAGAGGTAATGTAATGCTGTGTCATTAACAAAAGGTGGTGTATATCAGTTATATTACCTTTTTTTTTTTGTCCTTCCACTGTGTCATTTCATGAACTTCCCTCAGTTCATTAGTTCTCATATAAATACCTTTAGTTATGCGCCTTTGCAGCAATTTATTTCTTTGTTGATTTTATAAGCCAGTTTTGTGCTAATTATTTTATTTGCAGTTTACCAGATTTTGTGGTTATTTTCTCCACTACTATTAACTTGCTCTCACTCCAAGGATCATGGCAGGAACGATCTGTTGCAACCCATTAGAGATGTAGTAGAAAGGCAGTGCATATTTCTTTGGCAACTCTGTTCACCAGCCTAATTGAGGTTTTGTGTCCAGACTCTCTTCGTGCATTTAAGGCAGATGAGGTTAGCTGTAACCAGCCATGCTGAAGCTGAGATGCGGGCCTGCAGAGAGTGATGACTGGGACCTCACAAAGTTATTGAAAAGCAAGGGCTCCTCCAACAGCCTAAAAGCCCAGGGATTCACTATCAACCCTCAAAAATACTAGGACCTGCCAAGCTTGAAGCGCTGAGCTATAGAAGGACAAAAGTCCAGTTTTTTTTTTGAGAATCTCTGGCTGCATTAAAAAAAGTTGTCTGTCCAGCCCTTAACATCCAACCTACTGCAGAAGCAGTGAAGCTGTGGCCAGCCAGTTTGGTCAACACCAATACAGAATCGTTGATGCTGTCTGCAGTCTGAAAGCTGACACTTTACTGAAAATGTGTGTGAGGCCTTGGCCTCCTTCCACAACCTGAAGATAAAGCACTGGTGCTCCAGTGTTTTCTGGACCAGAAGAAGTCCATGATTATCCTCTTGATATCCTCTACCAAGCCTCTTGCCAGTGTCAATGGAACAAGCTTATGCCAAAGAGCTGAGGCGATCAGATTATTAATAACCAGCACTCTTCCCCTATATGTCAAATTAACGTGTCGCCATAGGCAGCCCTGTCTTATTCCTTGTCGAACCGCAAACAGCTGACTCAGCCCTGTGCAACAATTTAACCAGTCATTGAACATCGCGAACAAATGAAGGATACAAATAGGAGTGGCCCTCTCTATCAAAGGCTTTGCCTTGATCTAGGTCAATTACACCTGCTTTCACATTATTATCGTCACATACATCCAAAACATGTCTGAACATGGTGTTCGTTATGGACAGTCCATGACGAACACAGAAGTCCAGTAACAGACCACTGCTCAGGTTCAGATCAGGGCCCCGCTCCTCCCAATCATGCCCCTCCAGGTCTTGCTCTCACTGCCCATGTGAGTGTTGAAGTCCCCCAGTAAGACAAGGGAGTCCCGACAGGAGCGCTCTCTAGCAGCCCCTCTAAGGACACCAAAAGGGTGGGTAGTCTGACCTACTGTTGGGTGCATAGGCACACACAACAGTCAGAACCCGTCCCCCAACCCAAAGGCGGAGGGAGGCAATTCTCTCGTCCACAAGGTTGAACCCAAACATGCAGGCCCAGACACAGGAGACAATCAATATCCCCACACCTGCCTGGCTCCTCTCATCGGGGGCAACTCAAGAGTGGAAAAGAGTCCAACCACTCTTGAGAGGCCTGATTCCAGAGCCCGAGCTGTGAGTTGAGGTGAGTCAGACTATATCCAGCCACAACATCTCAGCCTCCCGCACTAGCTCAGGCGCCTTCCCCACCAGAGAGGTGACATTCAATGGAACGGACATGTCTACAAGCAAGAGCGCAGCATTTGAAACAACCCCATCAGCAGCAGGACACTTGCTCTAGGTGTGTACCTTTGGCTGGGGATCCACTAAGGAAAGAGATAGCTTGAGAGAGCAGAGACAAGGACCTGGCATTGACCATTATGTCTTACGACACAACCAGTCAAATCAGTCAAATGAAGCACAACAACGGGACAAAAACCAAAGTTTGCAGAGCATCAGCATCCCTGTCACTGAGAAGGATAGTACAAGCACAAAATGCCGGTTGTGGAACCCACCCAGCCACAGAGACCTCCCAAAGAGGAAAAGATCAAAGGGCACAGCATGAGTATGAAGGGGCCAAAAGCTATTGAAATGAGAGTGGGAAACAGTCAACAACAAAATATATTTTCAGATAGAAAAGGCAGCTGAGAAACCAGTGGAAAAAGGCCTCTGATGCAAAGAGAGAGGGGGTCATACTACTCCAGTGGGGCATCATGTGTCAGTTGGCAACCTTGTGAAGAGCAGAGAACTTGAGGAAACTTCGCAAGAGGAAGGAACACGCAAGAACACGGTTCTATAAAAACTCCTTCAAGTTCATCAAAGACCTCTTCGCTCAGGAGAAAAACGGAATCCTGAAAATTCCCAAGGGGAAGGATGCAATGGACATAAGTAATTTCCAGCCAATAAGCCTTCTTAACGTTGAGGGCAAAACCTTTTTCATTTTGATAGCATGGAGGTTGTCCACCTACCTGGAGAAAAGCAAGAACAGTGGCCCCTTAAGATACCAATCACTTTAAATCCAAATTTTTTAAGATACAAAGTGCGATTCGAGCAAATTTTATCCTTGAAATATGAAAAAAATGCCATGATACAAATGCGAGAGCAAGAAAATAAAAATTCAAAATACACTTCATGACACTTGCACATTTTCTGAATTGGCGCTGCTCTCTGCTCTCCCCTTGAAGAACGTCTCGCAGCTTCGAGCATCCCTCAGCAACTTCGTCCGGGTAGTTCGTACAGTACACATATTTTGTGTTGTGTTCCTATTTCTTGTGTGGCATAATTTTATATCTTTGTGCATATTTCGTGTATTTTCTTTACTAATTAACATGGGCCCTAAGAAAGTAAGTGGTAAGGCAAGTGGTGAGCCCAGAAAGAAATGCTTTCTATGGAAATTAAGCACCAAATAATAGCGAAGCACGAACATGGTTTACGTGTCACTGATAGTGCATGTGAATATAATTGCAATGCATTCACGATATGTACCAACGAATTGATTTGATTTCTGTTGTTTTGAATGGGGAAAATTCATTAAGATGCGAAAAATCAACATATGAACCCACTTCCGGAACAAATTAAATTTGTATCTTAAGGGAGGTCATCATCAGGGCCTCAAGATGGGTTGTAAGATGGGGGTTGAGTAAACAAAGAACAGGATCCACCTTCCACCTATCCAAGCATACATGGATGAAATAACCCCCCGACCATTACTGAAGCATGCAACAGGTGGCTCATTGCAAAACTGCGGGAGAACATCAAGTGGGCATGAATGAAGATCAAGTCGAAGAAGCAACAAAGCATCTCGATAGTCAAGGGAAAGCTTAAAGATGTGGAGTTCTGTATTGGTGACAACCCAATACTAACATTGTTTGAGCAACCCGTCAAAGGCCTGGGTTGATGGTACGCCACAAGCCTCAGGGACAAAGACCAAGTCCTGCAAATAAGGCAGGAAATCACCAGTAATCTTGAAAACATCTACAAGACCCTCTTTCTAGGGTAGCTCAAAGCCTGGTGCCTGCAATTTGGACTTCTCCCTCTGGTTATGTGGCCACATACTATCTATGAGTTCCCAATAACAACTGTGGAGCCGATGGAGCAAACGTTGACTTCATACGTGAAGAAGTGGCTCGGTGCCCTGCGCCGTCTGACTGACATCAGCCTCCATGGCAAAGGGGTCCTGGAGTTGCCAATCACAAGAAGAAGAAAGAGGAAGAAATGAAGAAATGCTTCACCAAGCCTCACTGAAGAGTACAAGTGCTCCAAAGAGAGACTCCAGATGGTTTTGAAGGACTCCAGAGACCAGATCATCAGCGATGATGCTCCACCCCTGGTAACAGGACAGAAATGGACATTATGCAACGCAGTGTAGCATGCTATGTCAGGCTTGAGGCACAGCGGCATTGTAGAGCATGTCCAGCTGGCAAGAGGAGGGTTTGACCTTCCAGCAAATAGGTCAACTTGGCCTGAGGCCTCAATTTCAAAGAGTAGTAAAATGGTGGTTGAGGAGTTGCGCTATCGGGAGGAGGCAGAAAGAAGCTGTCTCTCCAAGCAGGGACAAAGGATGAGGTGGGGAGTAGTGATGGGTCCAGCAACACTGACGCAACAGCAAGTGTCGAGCTCAGAGAGCGAAGCCCCGTATCGGAGCGCGTGTCGCTTTAAGAAAAAGCCCCTGGACCAATACTGCTGCTGTTTCGTTTGTCACTAACGCGACAAACTGTGTTTACAAGGTACCACATCTGCAAGTTTCAACGGAATGAATCACTTTCAAAAGATGAAAATTACTCTTTCAAAGAAAAAAAAAACCCTCTCTGCATCAATAAAATGGAGCCCGAGAGAAAAAGAAAAAGTTCCGCTGTATGGGATCATTTTGATATTTTAACAGCAAATAAGGTAACTGTTTGTATTTCATTTATTCCGCTTGATCTATATCAGAATGAATAACACAGTAATGTGACTCTCATTATACTTATTTCATTTTGTGCAGGGTAAATGCCGCATTTGTTCAATAGAGCTGTTATATATCAATAAAAGTACCTCCTCAATGCTAAGGCATTACAGAACAAAGCATGAAAATGAGGAGGTGACAAATATACCGAGAATGAACACAGGTATACAGACATTAAACGACTTCCCTATGGGTGCTTCATTAATACTTGTTTTATTATTTGTTAACATCAGCTTCTAAGAAGAATGCTTTGGACGAAGCAGTCCTGAATGTGATGATAAAAGAGTGCCTACCCCTCAGCATTGCGGAGAGTGAGGCGCTCAAGGAGCTTATCCAGCTCCTTGACCTATCACACGTTTTGCCAAGTAGAAAGGTTTGCATAGAAAATATTGCTGATGTTACTTATGTAATATTTAATAGAAGTGCAGTGATTAACAAATTAATTAGACCATCACCTGATTAAAGGTTTATGCCACGGAAACCATATATAAGCAGCACTTGTGATCACCAATTTCTATTTTTTTATGTGTCTGAAATGGTTTATCCACTAGGATGTGCATATTATTGAGCTGAAATGACATTTTACTGCTAAATTTACTTTTTTTCTACACAGTGAAGTAAAGAGCTTACTTACTAAATAGAAAAAAAATGTTTCAGTTTCCAAATATCATGCTTGAATAATTTCTGTCCAGTATGTCAGCTCACATTTGGGTATAAAAACTGAGTACAGTTTGAAATTCCTCACTTCTGTTCAAAATGGCAAAATGCATAGAACCTCATTATGCTGGATGTTTTCTTGCTCTAATGACAGGTGGTCTGATACATTTGTTACGCACTGTATATTGATTTGATTTTATTTGTTTCATTTTCAGACTGTCAAGGAAAAATTAGGCAAAAAACGCATTGTATTCATAATAAAAAAACTCAATGACATTAAATTGATAAATCACATTCACAACTTTCACTTTAATTTTCATAAATGATGTAACATAACACCATAGGGAATACAGTAACTTAATATTGTGGACATTATTGTGACTAGGTCATTGAATCAGTGTGGTCTTGTGAGTCTCAACAAAGTTGCATGCAATGATGTATAAGATCCACCAGTGTCAGTATAGAGCAGAGCAACATTGACACAGTACTGGAACAGTATCAATACAGTTTGGGGGATGTGCCGAAATGCTTCACCAGGCCTCATCTACCCATCACTAGTGGGGAGGCCTGGAGAGGAGAAAGCTCGGCTGTAGGGAGCGCTGGAAAATGGAGGCAAGCAACATCAGCTTCATCTTCAGAGCCACTTATGATGTGCTCCCATCTCCAAAAATCCTTCACCAGGGGTATGGCACAGAGCCAACCTTTGCCCTCTGCCTAACTCCAGCGACACTCAAACATATCTTGACTGGTTGAAGACCAGTATGGCACAAAGCCAACCTTTGCCCTCTGCTTAACTCCAGCGACACTCAAATATATCTTGACTGGTTGAAGACCAGCAAGGCTGCTATATCTGGAGGCACAATTAGATCCTCAAGAGTCTAGCAGCAGCTCTTAAGAGCAAGAGGAGTACCACCAAATTCTTGCCCCTGAGAGCAACCAATTCCATCAAAGCCCCAATCTTCATCTGAGAGTGACAGAAAAACTGCAACTATATATCTGTCTGTGCCATGGCGTCAGGCACAATAATCCACTGGAGGTCACCTCCCCATTTTTCCAGTGGTGGCTTACAGAAAATGAAATATTAGCTGTTGTTCATAAACTTAAAAATAAGACATCAAAGAATAGTGATGGTTTTGACATGAAACGAATAAAGATGACAATAAATTGTATTCTCAAACTATTGCATTCATTTGCATTTATAGAGTTGGATGACAAATTAACATGGAAATCACAAAAAATATGTGAAAAATAAAGTATCAAAGAGCTTATTTATTTTAAACAAATCCAAATATATTTTACCTGGCCACATTTTGAGGATGTTATATTGCTCAATGAAACTGCTTATTTTACTCATTGTACAGAAGTGTGGGGTATCTATGAAAGCAATATAAAGCCATAAATATTATTACAGAAAAGAGCTGTCTGAATGATACACAGAGATGCATTTCAAGAGCATACTAATTCACTATTCATTAAGTCCAAATTGTTGAAATTCAAAAACATCAAAGAATTGCAGACATTGTTGGTTATGTTTAAAGCTAGAAACAGAGTTCTCCCGGAAGACAAACAAAAGTTGTTTATTTTTACATCAGAGAATGGAAACCACAGGAGGAGGTTTGACTTTAAACATCAGTTCGCACGAACAACATAAAAAAAAGTGCTTAAGGCGCTAAAGGTGTAAAACTGTGGAATTCTCAGGAGAATGAATTAAAACATTGTCAAAATATTTTTAAACTTAAAAGGTTGTATATAATAAACACATTGAATCATATAAACTTCATGAGTGAGTGGATGTGTTTTGCATTGTATAAATGTATGCAAATGTTTCATATTTAATTTGATGAAAATTGTACCGGGGGAAATCAGGGCAGATCATCACATGTTTGTATGATCTGAAAAGGGGCAGAAAAATATAAGAATTATATTCTTCTTATCTGCTCCTTTCCATTCATATAAATGTTTAAATCATGTATTGTAACTTCCAATTTATCATTGGATGAACAATGTAATGAACAAGCATTTTCATGAAAGGAAGAAATGAATAAATACAAATACAAAATACAAAAATGATCAACCTGCCTAAATGCTAGGACCTGCCAAGCTTGGAAGACTGAGCTATAGAGGAATTTGTGACCTGTCTAATTAAGAATCCCTGGATGCATCAACAAATCTGTCAGTCCATCTTCAACCACCCAACCTTTTGCAGAAGTAGCTTTGCGGTGATTACTGCTAGTTGGGTCTGCCCTCAATCAGGGTCATCTTTGCTGTATGACCCCTGATACCTAACTGAAAATTGTTAAGGATAGTCTTGAGGCGAGGTAGTTGTGGTGATCCCCAGGAACCTCGGTTGGTCCTCCTCGTCCTCTCAGTCCAGTCCTCTCCTTTGAACCTACCCAGATTCTTACCCTAAAAGTCTCAGTCCCCAGGCACCCCCCCAGCACCTTAAGGCTGTCCCTCTTCAAGCTCAGGCCAGCATGTAGAGTAGGAAATGTCTGGCCACTCCAATGGCCCTGTAGCAGGGCTTTGCTCTTTGCCCAGTTCACCTTTGCTGAGATTGCCCGCTCGTACAGAGACCGTTCTAAAGGTGCTGGACATCGTCATGGATGTATATGAATACCTTTACACCGTCACCATAAGTGCACAGACTAAAGGATTGCTTGTATCTTCTTGGCCCCAGCAAAGACAAGCCATTGAGCCGGTTCTTCAGCCAAGAGAGCAAAGGCTTGATGGCTTAAGCATAGAGCTGCCCTGAGATGGGGCAGCCTTGTCTTATTCCCAGTTGAAAAGCAATAGGCCAACTCAGCCCTGCGCCTATTTTGATCAAGCATTGCACATTATAATAAATGCATGAGGTGTGAGTACCAAAAACAAGCATGAGCGGTCCATCATATCAAAGGCTTTGTCTTGGTCAAGGGTGGTTATGCCTGCTTTCACATTGTAACTGTTGCATACATCAAAAACTTCCCTCGTTACAAATATGTTGTCCATTATATTCCTGTCCATGACACAATGAGATTTTTCTGCATGTATGATACTACCAAGAAATCCGTTCAGTCTGTTGGAAAGTGCCCTTGGACAGCATGAAGGTCATGACCAAGGGTGCTCCAAGAGTGTTTAAAAAAGTCCATGGGGGCCCATCAAGTCTTGGTGTTCAGCCTAAAGGCAGCGGTGAGTTCTTCAATGGTAAGTTCCTTGACCAGAGTAGTTCCTTCCTCCAGTCTGAGTTAAGGAAGGTCCTTTCGTAGATACTCATGGCTCACTATCCCAAATGGGTCCTTAGAGGAACTTGCTGCATGAGCCCTAATTTCTGTTGGTTTGGTGGTGACTCTGCCTCCAGGTAGCTTCAAACAAAGCATTTCCCTTTCACTGACCGGAGGATCGGTTTTGGTTGAAAAATAGGGGGCTCCATATACTTAAGTTGGAAGAAACAGGACCTGTCAAGAGCAGTATATCCTCATGAGAGGATATGGCACTTAGGAGAATTTGATAGGTCACTGGATTGGGCTCCCAACCTAGTCTGTTAGCAGTATCATTAACGTCCTGCTGAACTGTGTGTGTGAACTGTAAAAAGAGCACATACAGCTTTTTCTGGCAACATATATCAAAGATTAGAGCTTTCTTTTTTCTGTTTCTTCCATCATTAATGTTTAAGGAGCCGATTCTTAGGGACGGCACGGAGAAAGAGAAACACCATAGAAGACCCCGGACATGATAGAAGGCAGGGTAAATGAAAATATAGGAGTGCAGACAATGGGTGCAACGACGGCGGATGATTTATGTCGAGGGTACAGACAAAGGAGACACCTGTACAAAGTTAATCGCCGATGACCATGCCTTTCGAGATCAGCTGCTGGACGAGGGCTTCAATTTTCAGGAAGGCTACCACAGCTTTGTTCATTTTGGACGTGTATGTAAGGTTTTCATGTCCTACCTGCTCGCTGACTGACTGCAAGCAGTATTCCCTCAACTGACATTACGCTTTTCGGCAGCAATATCTACCCCCCCGCCGGAGAAATGGAGGGGGGCCTCAGAGGACACCATGATTCTGATTAGCTGCCAGGTGGGTGCCTGGGTGCACCTACCGGCTCAAACAATTGATTAAATCAATCAATCCGTCTGCACCTAAAAAACTATACCGACAGAAAAACAACAAAAAAACGAGGTACACATGTGAAAAACATGCGGGGAAAATTTTGGTTCTTATTGCCACAAAAACACTTTCGATTTCCTCCTCCTTCTCGCACAAATGCACCAGGAGAAAGAAAATAACAAAGACAGAAACAGATAACTGCAAGATAATTTATGTGTTCACCTCAATGTGATCCAACCCCCATGGTCACTATTCATAGGAGGGGCCATGGGGGTACGGTGCGATGTGAGCTAGGTGGTGGCTGGAGACTACATGTTGGGGTTAAACCCGGTGGATGATAGGGTAGCCTCCCATGGGTTCTGATTGTTGTGTGTGCCTTTGCACCCAACAGCATTTCAGACTACCAACCCTTTTTGGGATCCAGAGAAAGGCTGCTAGAGAGCACCACTCGTCTTACTAGTGGACTTCCATGCTCACATGGGCAGCATTAGAAAGACCTGGAAAAGTGTGATTGGGAGGAATGGCCCCCCCAATCTGAGCCTGAGCTGTGTTTTGTTACTTGACTTCTGTGCTCATCATGGACATTCCATAAAAGACACCATGTTCAGACATAACGGTGTACACAGGGGCCCCTGGCACCAGCAAACCTTAGGCCAAAGTTCAATGATCGACTTTGTGGTTGCATGATCGGACTGGAGGCTGCGTGTTCTGAACACTTGGGTGGAGAGACGGGCAGAGCTGTCAACTGATCATCACATGGTGGTGAGCTGGCTCCAATGGTGGGGAAGGACACTGGTCAGACTTAGCGGATCCAAATGCATTGTGGTTGCCGAGGCAAAAACTTGGGCATGGGAGGAGGTTGGTGAGATTACAGAGAACCACTTTCAGTTCTGGTCCGCACTCTGGCGTCTTGGGAGGAGGAAAAAGGACACCGTCAACACTGTGTATCGTGGAGATGATGGGCTGCTGACCTCGACCCAGGATGTTGTGGCTCGTTGGAAGGAATACTTCCAAGGTCTAATCAATCCCGACGAAATGCCTTCCAACGAGGAAGCAGAGTAAGGGGACTTGGGTTGACTGTCCTTTTTCTGGGGCTGAAGTTCAAGGTAGTCAGAATAGCTCACCGCTGGAACTTTTATAGTCGGATGCATCAACGACGATGGTGAGGAGTACAGAGGTCTGACTGCGAGTTTTTGTTGAGTGGGGCAATCAGAGCCACCTTAAAGTTAAAATCACCAAGACCAAGGAGGTGGTGGTAGACTTCAGGAAGAACCAGAGGAGACCTACACCAATCACCATCCATCTCAGCTCAGCACCAATCCAACAGTTCCCTGATGCTGAGCGACAACTCGTAGTGGAGGTAGATGCAAGTAGGCGCCATACTGTCCCAGCACTCAGCCAACGACCAGAAGGCCATCCTTGCGCCTTCTTCTCCCACCATCTCTCTTCAGCTGAGAGGAATTATGACATCAGTAACCAGAGGTCCTTGTAGTAAAACTGGACAGACCATAAGAACCAGCACTACATCCTGGTTCGACTGAAGTTCCCTCGCTCCATGAGAGTCAACAGAGACAAAGGCACAGTACTCCCAGTGGTCCAGTATCTTTGGCCAGAATGGACGTCACGGCTAAAGGGGAGGCAATATGGTTGACAGAGATAAGCATTATGAACCTTAAGTTTTAACAAGAGCTGGCAAAAAAAAGCAGAAGTCCAAGAGACTAGATGCTGTAAGAAACAGCCTATGACAGAGAGTACTATGGGGAGTATGTTGCCCCAGACAAAGGGCTGTTTCCCAGAGCAAACAAGAAACTAGATGGGACCCTGCATGGCACAAGAGAAATTACCTGATGTGGTCTACTGAGTGCCTCCTGGCACCCTGCCAGCCACAAGCCTCAGCTACTGAGCAATCTGAGGATGAAAATCCTCTAGCACAATTAGCCAGTGGGCGCTAATGGGACAGTAGTCCACCAGTGTATTCTCACTGATTCAAAAAAAGTGAATACGGTTTGTTTGCATGATTTGTTTGATAGAAATGTGTTGCCTGGCTCAAATGTTTCTTGTTGAATTAATAAGGGACTGGCGACCCCAGACTGACAAACAGGAAGCTAATTTTCGATCCAACCAACATCAAGGTCACCAGTGAAATATTAACAGTTTCATATCCTGCATGCTGACTCTTTCAGATTTGAGACCAGACACCCCTAAAAATATATCAGTATAAAGCACAGTGATATTTGCCCTGATGAATTGTCAGGTGACTAGCAAGACGATTTGACTCTGACAACTGTTTGTGATGATCAGCACTTATCAGCACTTTGGGTATGATGAAGACTCAATTAGCTTTGCGCATGTGCTTGTGTGTGTGGTTGCTGCTGATTGCATCGTTGATAAGGGCAACAACACTGGGGTAATGATTGGGCTTAGTGCAAACCTCTGTTCTGTAATTGCACATCTGTTTCCCTTTGCATGCTACTGTAATTGCCTCCTCCTAAGTTGTCTGGCAGCAGTTGGTGGCAGGTACAGCTGGAGGAGGAGAGCCGCCTCCACTCTGATCAGGGGAGATACACCAGGACGACTGGGACGGATGCTTTGACAGCTCCTTCTGGGCTCTTGCAATCCAAAACATGCACACGTGCGCAAGTAGACACACACACACACACACACACACACAAACACACACACAAATATGCAAACATGGCAATTTCAACCACAAAACTTCTCTTAGAGCACCACCCAGTGGCGTTTACAGAATTTCCGTAGTGGAAACCAAATTCTGTATATTTGGTAAGTGCCTCAATGTTTATTCATTCAGAAAAAGTAGATTTAATGTATTAAAACAGTATCTTAAGTGAAGATATTGGTGACTTTCATGCCTCAGAAAATAGGTTTTGAGTTTCAGTGGGATAAAAGAGATCATTACATAACTTTGTTTTTCTTTTGGTAAATTATGTAAATGGTTCAACTTTAACCTGAACAGAACATTTATCCTGAAGATATTGTTCTGTTCAATGAGGTATCAAAAACTAATCTTAAAAATGTATTTGCCAAGTATTTTATAACTCGATATATTCTTTGTTGAAGAGTCACATCACGTTCATATGTATTCCAAATTAGTTGGTTTATTGTCCCATCGTCAGGAATATATCTAGATCCATGTTCGCTTCGAAAGGACTTTAAATTGCAGGGCTTTTTTGTGTAAATTAACCACATCAATAAAGTTTTATTGTTCCTCAGCCTTGTGTTCTGAGACTAAAGTTGTGCAGTAATCAGGTGTCCACCCAGTCCTGATATACACCATCTGGACCATCGAATGGCGGGCCGATTAACAGCCGACCGTTTGATGCCTGATGTCTTTTAATAGAGCTGGAGTTTGACGGCTTTATGAGACAATCAGAAAAATGACTTCTCTTCCTGTCCTAGCACATTTTATTCATGAGCCCATTTTATGAAATTGAAGCCTTTTTGAAGCAAACAGAAGCAAAAACAAGTAAATACGCTTGCAATTGTTGAAAATCATTTTGATAATATCACATGAACATGATGTATTTTTCATGTGTTTTATGATGTGTTTCACCATAAACAGTTTTGAATTGGACAGTTCCACAAGGAGGCTTACATTTTTGGCTGGGAACAGTCATCCATCCATCTATCCATCCATCCATCTTCTACCACCTATCCACCCAGAGAGCAAAACCCGAAAACTCCCTATCAGATTACAAGAATTTAAAGACCACTGACATTCAGTGGCTATTAAATTCAGTCAAACAATTTTAAAAACTTTTTCAAGAATCCTGAAATTTATTTTCTTTTAATCTGAAATACCCTTCCAAATACTCAGCTAAGAAGTGCCTTTTGTCTTTGTCTTTTCATAGTTATGTGAAAGACCAATCTGTCTCTTTTCCCTTTTCTTAAAGGTACAAATCAAAAATACAGTTACCGCAATTTCTCCTAAAATAGGCTGAGTTCACATTCACCAGGACGTGCAAATTATTATACCATTTGAATATTAACAACACAAACAAAGAAGAAACTGACGGCCAAGCAGTGCAACATTTTACCACATGGTGTCAGTAGGTCAAATTGAAGTGGTTCCTCTGTGTTTAACAATTGGATCCTCTCCAAACATCTTTTTAATCATATTCTTCCACCTGTATTCTTTCATAATTGCATACAATTATAATTTAATTCAGTCTAATAAATGTCAGTTAAGGGCATTTATTAATGATAAGGAAATGAGAAATTTAGGAACTTTGATTGTGCTTAATTGTTTTAATGTCTGCATGGATCAAGGCATTATTTTGTTTTTGTTTAGGTATTAAATATTGAATTGAATTGCGAATTGTGTATGTATTAAACTGATAAATATAAAATAATGGTGTTATTATATGACTAAAGGATTTGAACATACTTTGTTAAGCTGTTACATAATGGATTGTTACTATATAGTGTGTTGATACAACCGCTTTTCCTATCAGCACAGCCAGGTTGACATCAGTTGCCTAAGGTCCATTGTTTAACTCAAGGTGTATTGACTCCATTAACTGATTGGAGGCAGCGGATTCATCCATCATCTCCACATGACCAGACACCGGCAAACACACAAAGGGCCAGCTATGTTTGCCAAATTAGCAGCATTTAATATTATCATTGACGAGCCTAAAAAGAGCAAGAACAAAAAGGACACGTCTTTCAAAGTCAGAGTCTCATCGAGCCAGCCCCCAGCCGAGACTAATGCAAAGGGTTCATATCAGAAAGGATATCCAACGATAAACTTGTGCAAAACTAAACATGCAAATCGAACAAAATATGATTTCTGTTCCTGATCCGTAGAGTCCTTGGTCAGCAAGTACTATTGGTGTTGATAACCTACAGTACAGTGGAAATTGGGCTACTGAGGGTTGAAGGAGGAGAAGAGTAACGCATGTTTGTCAGAAGAGAGAGAAGAGGAAAGGGAAAACTGGGACTGACAGGAGTAAATTTGAATTTTGGGACAATGACAGGTAAAGCTCGAGTTGGATATCATGATGCAGAAAAGTAAGGTGGATATACTATGTTTCTAGGAGACCTGGTGGAAAGATTGCAGGGGTAGAAATTTAGGAGCAGGACTGAAGTTGTTCTATCATGGTACTGATAGGAAGAGAAAAGGAATAAAGGTTATCCTGAAGGAGAAATTTGTTAGGAATCATCCGGAGGTAAAAAGGGTGTCTGACAGAGGGCTGCTTCAGAGTATCCCCAAAGGTGAGAGAGTGGCAAATGGTGCAGACTTAAAAGGACATGTTAAAGCAAGCAACAGAGGATGAAGAAGTAATGAAGAGGTGATGGGCCGGTTTGGTAAACAGGATAGAAACACAGAGGGGCAGATGGCCATGGACTTTTCAAAAAGGATGGAAATGGCCGTAGTGAATACTTCCTTCCAGAAGGAAATAACGGTTACTTTTAAGAGCGGTGTTGGAGCATGGAGGTAGACTACAAATGTATAGATGATGTAATCTGAAGGAAATAAGTGACTGCAAAGTAGTAAAGGGTGAGAGTGTAGCCAGACAGCATAGGATGGTGGTTTGTACAATGACACTGGTGGCAAGGAATTTGAGGAGGACAAAGACAGAGCAGGGGGCAGAGTGGTGGAAGCTGAAAAAGGAAGTGTGTTGTATGGTTTACAGGGAGGAGTTGAGACAGTATCTGGGTGGTCCGGGGCAACTTCCACATGACTGGAGAACCTAAGTTGTCCAGATGAGTGAAAGAGCAAGGGAAACATTGTTTGTCTCCATATGTGGCTCTGTGATCAACTGGCAACCCATCCAGGGGTACCCCATCTCTTGCCCAATGACAGCTGAGACTGGCTCTAGCATCCCTGTGACTGTTAGTGCAGGATATGTGATATTAATGTATTAATGAATGAATAATAATGCACAATAATGATAATAAACACAATGTCACACATATATCAGATCCTAAAATATTACAATAAGTGCTTTATATAGGTTTAATACAACTAACATTTAATACATTGATTTATCAATATTGAAAAAAAAGAGAAAGAGGAAAAGTGAAGAGCCAGAATAGAAGAGGTTATGGAGGATATCGGGGTTGACTCAGGTCATGATTGTAAAAGCTGGACCAATTCTGTCCAAAGAAGACACAACTAACAGAGGACCAGCCCAATTCCTCTCTTACTCTGTCATCCTCTATTTGTTTCATGCAAAAAAAGTCCTATATCGTTTATATGGCTTCTTTTACAGGCAGTCACTGTGGTGACAGCATGACCCCTCACTGCTGTAGAACAGTCTTCAGTTGTGGGCCTGATTGATGGCTAAGGGGCAGCTATAAAGGCTATCTGCTGTTGCCAGATTAGGCAGGGCAAATGTTGCCCCTGATTGCTTACCAGCCAAGAATGTTGGTTTACAAGGCAGTATCTCAGCATTTTTGCCTCCAGATTTATAGGCATTGAGCCTTGAAGAAATCTTCAGTAAGCGTATTAATACACTTATCCCCAGTAAATGTGTAAGCTGCTGTGCGAGATGGTGGTATAACCCAGCAGGTGGAGTCTAAAAGAAAAAGCCATGTTGTGGGGGGTTTCGACTTTGTTTCTGTCCCTGTTCTGCTGGGACCTGCTCTTCTGGGAAAGAGCTTCATCCTCCCTCTGCATATAGGTCACTGGTCTTTTGTCTGCAGCCATAGAAAAGTCCACCAAGTGTTTGACGTTTCCATACCACCCTTACAATTCCCAGGTTGTCATGGGAATATACTGGGTGGAAGTGGCAGGCGGTGGAGTTACAGTGAAGGAGGATAGCTTGATGTCAGGAAAGGAAGAGGGGAGAAAGAGGAGGTCAATTAGCCGGGGCCTCTTTTGCTGGGGCCAAAACTGCAGATGAAAAGAGAAAAGCTCTGACCCAAAGGGATTTGTTGATTTCATGCTAGAAGTAGGACATATTACTCAAATGACCAGAGAAAAAACAGAGGGCTAGTTCTCAGGAGGAGCCTTTCAACCTTCATATTTGGTCTAACACAAAAATGGCAAATTGATGAGGCTTTACTGATGACACTGAAAAGCCTCAAAACACCTGCTAACACATTTGTTCATCTAAAGTGTGTAATTTTGATTGACTGGGACCAGAGTCGACAACCTGAACTTGCAGCTGATGGTCAGGTAAGGGTCATCAAATTATTAGGCCCCTGTGCTCAAAACACAGGAACCTCCACACATCCATGACACAAAAAATGTGATCCTGCATTTCTAGCCCCAGACCCTATGCCGCTGTTTAAGTGTATACTGTATGTTCATCCTGATTAGTTTGTATTTTGAAAATTCTCAACTTTAACATTTAGTAAAAAAAATAAATGCAGTTTTCTTTATATTGTTACACTAAATTTATGCAGGAAATTGGCATCTTACAAAAATAAATGAAATCTTTATATATATATAGATATATATATATGTATGTGTATGTGTGCATTTATATATGTGTATTTATGTATTGTATAATTTCAGTTTCTTTTTTTTCATCCACTTCTCATTCCATCTGAGAAGTATTGTGTCTCCTTCAAGCCAGCACTGTTTGGATTGTGTTTGCGGCGGTCTGTGGCAGCACACCTGCCGCGGATGGCCTTGCGTTGGGGGCGCACAGCTGGTGATTGTTACCGGCATTCAAGGATAGCTTAAAAGCTGGAGCTTTGGTCCTCCTGATTGCTGAGTCATACCCCACTCGTTCCGTGTCCGTTTCCCGCGACATTCGCGTTTGTGCGCACTCACCCGTTTCTGTTTCCAGTGTCATGTCCCCGCTCACACTGGGTCTTCGCGGACTCCCGTGCTTCTGCTGTACCCTCAGTCCTTCCATCCCGGCGGTGTAAACCAGCACACCCTGCCTGGCCGCCACTATCCGATTTCGCCCTGGTCCCGCTTCCTTCCTCTTGTCAGTGTATGCCAGCGGTTTCGCTTGGCCGACCGTCCCCCGAGCAGCCTCCCATCAGACGAGCTAGGATGCAAAGACCCTCGTGACTATCCAATGCCCAAGTGTACAACCTGTTTAAGCCCAGGGTCCTCCTACCTGTCCCCTTGTTCCAGCCAGGTTCCTCTGACCTAGTCTACCTGTTCCTGTGCCCACTGGTTCACCCGCTCCCTCCTTTTGGTTAATCCTGGTTATTAACCCATATTTATAATATTGTGTACTTTTGCACTGTGGGTCTTAGTAATATTTCAATGCTCTGTATGTGTGAACATATGGCAGTATTGACAATAAAGTTGACTTTTGATATGTTTTTTTGGTGTGTAGTCTTGTGTCTGTGTGTGGGTCCTAGATCGAACTGTAGCAAGGAAGCTTGAGGATTCTATGAAGGATCCTTGCTATTCCCAGGACTACACTCTGCTGGACCGATATTTTGGATGTTCTTTCTATTATCTACAAGAGCCTTGCTCCAAGCTTGGGGCTTGCCCTGTGCTCCACATCTTCAACTCCACCTTCAGTCCCAAGTATTTCTTCAGCTTCTTTGTGCTCTTGCTTCCTGATGTTGCTGTCTGGGTCCACCTTCTTCCTGATCTCAACTTTATAAATCTCAGTTGCAAGATAACCTCTTTCCTTGTGGCTGTGATCTTATTCTCCAGTCTCCTCCTCCTCCATAGAGGGCTCCTCTTCTTGTACTGTACTTGGGCTGGTCTTTTTGTAGGGTGACTGTTTCCAGTGCATACATCAGATTGTTCTCTGACAGCTTCTTTGGGGATTGTCCTATGTGCCATGCTCACATCTTCCAGTAGAGATTAATCTGGTATTATTCTGCTTTGTATTCAGTTTCAAATAGTACCAAAATGATCTCCATGGGAAACCTCAGAAACCCTCCAGCACACGGGTAAGGTCAGCAATTGGATTTGGGATTAACCAAAACGTACTTGCATTGACACACCTCCTGTCTTGATGTTACAAAAAGGTGTGTACTACTACAAATGAAAACGAGCAACTTAAGTTTAGTGTTTTCACCCCACAACTTTGCCATGTAAGCAGAGTCCTAGCCTTGACATGTGTGTTTTCCCTAAGGATTCTGGCAGCTGCCATTGTGATCAGGGTATTTGGGGCTTGGTCCCTAATCTTGTTTGGGGTATCTCTTCACTGACTTGGCATCCTAACTCTCATTTGCCCTGGCATCTTAGCACCATGTATGAGGGACGATATAACTCATTAGGCTTATTGTGACAGTTGTTTGCTTTCTTGCAGATATTGCAACACTGTAACTAATTGTTTTGCTTAGATGGTGGGTTTTGAAGCATCCATGTTTCCCTCATCCTCTTATATTTCACAAAAATCAAGACTTGCTGGTGCATCTGCATTACAGTTGTATTTTCTGCCCTGCTCCAAGTGTGGCATGTTTCAGTGTAGACATTTGTTTTTGGATTGAAGGAGGACACTAGAGAATTCAGAGGAAACCCGAGCCGGCACCGGAAGCGCATACAAACTCTGCAGAGAAGTGACCCCTTTGGAACTTGAACCAGGGACCCTATATATACATATATAAATATTTTTTTTATTTTTGTTTCATCATACATGTATACTTTTTTCTATGTCTCATTTTCTCGGAATATTATCCATGCATGGAGGTCAAGGTTGGCACTTGATATAAGCATGTTAAACGCATATCCGTAAACCTGTATGTGGAACAATTGGGAATGTAAAGAGTGTAAGCCCCATATCTGTAAATTTGGACTTTCACTGGGTGTTTTCAAAGCAGCCTCGTAAATGTGGAGTGCAGTAGGTCAGGCCTGCTTCCACATGTTGCTCCGGGAAACGCTTCAGCATTGCGCTTGGTCTTTCTGTTGACTACTGCTGTTTTTATGGCCCAGTTTACCGACTCTTTTTTGACCTGTGTCTCCAGTTCCCCTCACAAGCTTCAATGGAGATTTTTTTCCCTCCAGGTTGCTGAACTGATTGTTGGCTTTATCTTGCTGCCTTTGTCATCGAAGTCATCCAGTTTTAATTAGGCAGATTTATTTTAGTAGCAAAAAAGTTTCGTATTTTGCCTGCACACTGAAACAGCACAGCAGAAACTCCTTTATCCATAAATTAATTTATTGTGTATTCTGTTAATCCTGCATGAGGGGACACAGTTGAGTTTCAGGCAATTCCAGCTGGTATTGGGCATGGGGCAGCATTTTGACATGGACCAATCACGTGTCAATCACACAGCTACATATAGACAGTCAACAATTCATTCTCACACCTTGGACTGTTGAAGGAAGACATAGAATACAGAGAGAACCCAAGCAGATAATCTAGGTCAAGGGTGCTCAATACGTCGATCGCGATCTACCAGTGATCTTAAAGGTAGTATTGGTAGATCGTATGACATTAAAAAAATAAACGTCAGCCTATCACCCAGCCCATCGCTTGATTGATATACAGGGCAGCCAGTCAGATGACAACTGAATTTTTCCGACAGTTAGGTTACCGCGCATGCGCATACAACGGCGCTAAGTGCAGCAAAACTAACAAGCTAATCAGCGAATTTTAGGCTTTGTGATCTACCCGGGAGATCATTTTGACTTGGCGACTTTATAAGTAGCTCGCATGCTGAAAAAGTGTGAGCACCCCTGATCTAGGTCGTATTGTTTGGGAATCTGGAGCTCTGTATTTAATTATGATAATGACAATCAGATAAGGTTGCACTGTGGCATGCCTCTGTCTAGCAGTACAGGTCTCTGGTTAAAGGGGGGCTTTCTTTGAGGAGTTTGTAGGTTCTCCCTGTGTCTGCATTGACTTCCTCAGGACTCGCTAGTTTCCTCCCACAGTCTGACAACTTGCAGCGTTTATTGAATATCTCAACGGGGTGGTGTGGCTCAGCGGTTTAAAGCGTCTTTGTACCGAACATTCCTGGTTCGATTCCCGGGCTTCCTGCACTCCTCCTAGCCTGCTGAGGTGTTGTTGAGCAAGGCACTGCTCATATGGCTGTTTTCTTCTCATGGTTCATCCATGATTGGTTAAATGCTGTGGTCAAATTTCATGGATTTTACATAACTATGTAACAATAAAGTGATTTCTTAAATTGTCCAGGAATGTGAAAGACAGGGTGACTACCTCTCCATATGTAGCCCTTTGATTGACTTGTGACTGTGATCTGTCTTTCCTAGGATCAAACAAACATTTTGGGCTAGGACTTTGGTTGTAGCACACTTTAAGTGACCTCATGTTTGAACAGTTAAGCCATGATATGTTTGAATAAGTCAGCCATAATATTAGAACATGTTGCAACATTAACCACGTGATTGTTTGTCTCTTGGTCTCTAGCTCTTTCTGCTACACATTTTAATTGAAATATTTATTTGTATTTTAAGGCAAATAACCAGAAAAGTTTGTCTGTATGGTAAGGGACATTAAAAACTGCACAAGGACTGACACTGCCCTCCCCTTGAGAATATCTTTCATGCAACAAGGCAAGTATTTAACATTGCACTGGATCTGAATATAAAGCTTAGTTTTTATAGTATTTGAGTGGGTCTTTCTGCTGCAGGCAAGCAAAAGTAATGCCCAGGAGTCCCAGTGTGAAAGAGGCTTTGTGTGCGGTGGCACTTGTCCAGTTTTTCAGAACTTTGGAGTAAAACCAGATGGAATACTAATGGATGCATTAGTCTCATCCAGACTTCGCTTGGAACACCATATTGTGGGCAAAGGGACGGCAAGGTTCTAATACTAACATAAGTGATCACTTACATGTGATTTTATGTGGAGAGATGTGATTAAACAGTCATTACAAATATTCTATGTATAAATATAATCATTATTAGACCACAGATGAGAATTGTCAATCAGATACAAGTGTGTACACAGCAGTCAGGTAGGTCACAGGTTCACAGGTTACATACTATTGAATACCCTCAAGGGGGAGTCTCATTTCATGAGCCTGTTCAGACTAGTTGCTAAAAAAAATCTGAAATTAAAATATTCCTTGTTGTGTGCAAGAATCCAATTTAACAACACAGTATATTTATTTCAACCCGCTTAAAATATACAGTAATGTAAACCCAAGTTTCTATTTAAAAATACTTCAGGTCCTTTTTGGTTAACTTAAAAAAAATAGTGATGGTTTCATTTTTAGTTCCAGCACTTAAACTTGACCTACTATTGGTCATTCCCACCAATCCATCCAAAAGCCCCAATAACTTTAAGACAGCTTTTATCAGATATGCCTTTATTTCCCTTATTTGTCTTTGCAGTTGTGATATACGTGGGGCGGCGTGGCACAAGGGGATGGAGCGGTCATCCTTGGAACCAAACATTCCCCATTCCTCCCAGACTCTTGATGTGTTGTTAAGCAAGACACTGAACCCCTTACCTGCCCTCTTGTCATGATGCACCCATGACGAGTTAATCGCAGAGGTCAAATTTTGCTGATGTTGTGCTCTATGTATAACTGTAGGAGACAAAAAAGACATTTCTTCTGTCCTCTATACAGTTAAATGTAAATTATCACTTAAAATGTAAATTAAAATAAGGTTAAAATGTGACCAATACATTGAAAAATTTCTCTCAAGATTTATATATTCTGATATGAAAAAAACGACAAGGGGACCTTTCTGTGTGGAGTTTGCATGTTCTCCCTATGCCTGCTTGGGTTTCCTCCGGGTTCTCTGGTGCCCCCCAACAGTCCAAAAGCATGCAACATATTAATTGGGAAAATTGCCCTGAACGAGGGTTTGAGTGAATGGTTGTCTGTCTATATATATGGCCCTATGATTGACTGCCGACCAGTCCAGGTTTTACCCCGCCTCTCAGCCGATAACAGCTGGGATAGGCTCCGGCATCCCCCCGGACCCTGACTGCAGGATAAACGGCAGACAATGGATGGATGGATGAAAAGACATGTATTTGCATATTTAATCATGAGCATAACTACAATCTCTGTTTTCAATCTTTGGCAGTGGATTTTGTTGTCTGTCTTAAAATTACTAGGAGTTTGACACACATCTATAAGTCCACTGAGAGTACTGCAACAACATGCCTAAGCTAGATCTATGTCACTGGGCTAAAGTAGATAGCCACTGGAGCAGTGTATGTTATTCCATGCAGCCAAATAAAAGCAGCTTGTCATGGGAGTATCTGATGTGATATCTTTTTGATAGGTATGCCAGATATCAGACAATATCAGAAAAAAGTTGGGAGGATGTTTTGGCCAAACCACATTTTGAGATTAGCACCAGGTGTTCAGAGAACAAGATGATTGGTTCCCTTTTTTACTTATCCTAGGTAAGTGCATTCATAATTATTGCTTTTTACAAGAATAATAATTCCAATTACATTGTTACCATAGCGACTCATTAAAACCAGCATGACATCTGGACACAATCAATTCAGTCTAGTTACTTTCAGATAACGTAGTAGACTAAAAATATTATAATTTCAAATAAATCTGATTTATACAGGGTAATATAATAATCTGCTGCTATAAACATCATCCTGTCTTAGGCATATGCATATATCCATCCATTATCTATCGCTTATCCTGCACTAAGGGTCATGGGGATGCACCCTGGATAGGCCACCAATCAATTGCAGATTAAGCGCATATATATATATATATATATATATATATATATATATATATATATATACACACACACAGAGAGAGAGAGAGAGGAGAAAAAAGGTCAGTTTACTTCAACTATTGCTTTGCTTTATTTTACAGGTATTTGTGGTTGAAGAATTAAATCGCTAATTCAACAGAGCTTGATAGCATCAGCAAATTTTTAATTTGGATTATTATAATACTTAGAATGCTTCTAAGTCTAATTATATCATTCATGTGTAGAAACTTTTACTTTCCAACCTGTCAAATTTACTGAATATGACCTGGACCTTTGGAAAGTGTATAAAAAGAAATTGCACCCCGAAAATCATTGAAAACTTCTTTAAGGTGATCAAAATCCAGTCTGGCTATTCAAAGAACTGATCTTAAGGTTCATCTTGTACAGTGGTGTGGGTGTAGTGTGATGCCAGCCGGACCAGCCAGGATGTCCTTGGAGAAATCCTTGTAGTTGTTTCTGGACCAATCCTGTCAGTATGCAAGTGTTGAAAAAGCAGTATGTCTGATGGGACAATCAAGTCATACTTTAATAGTGGCTTTTGTGTCAAAAACATAATAAAGGTTTTAAAGCATGCCGTACATAGCATCAGCCAAGCTTTACAGTTTACTGTGCAATAACTCCTTGAGTTGTACTAATCTTTGACTGACTATGAAGTAAAGCAATACAACAGATGCCCAAATTAACTTTGGAGAGTCTTGTAGAAGACATAAATAGGACTTAATGGTAAAAATGTCTGCCACCCTGCTGGTTTTGATGAAGTCCCAGTGCCAAATGCTTGACACTGCTTGCGTAAGTAGGCTTCTAAAAAAATGACAGCATTTGCATGACAAAGCAAATGGCTTCAGGGTGCTAAAGAGGGAGGGATCTGGGCATTCTGAAGGGAGCAAGGGGGAAAGAAAGAAGGGATAGACCAAAAGCCTTGGACAGAGACGCAGGGGATCGATGGTTCATTCCATGGCTGAAAACCATCTGCTGGATTTGCTGGTCGCTGCAACTGATCCACAGGGTGATAAATCTGGATGGAGGAGGCTTTATTGTCCCATACATGCTGAAGTTCGTGACAGATGACTCGGGGAGGAGAATTCTGCTGTTATGGATAAACTAAATTGACGAAATCAACAACTAAGTCTCAAGACCAACAATGGAAACTACCTGCTGTCGTGTGATGCTTTTGATGTTCAATGTTACAGAGTGGATGAGAATAACTGAAGTCTCTATTCAACTTATTTGTGTACACTGATACAAAGTTTTGTACTTTGACATCTAGCAACGGTGGAATTGTTATTTTTCCAAAGTTTGCCAAACAGATGTAGAGATGAACAGAACCCTGCATGCCGGACTCGTACTTTTTATTGCTGTGGTAATGGTTATCTCCTCATATATATATACATATATATATGTAAACATATAGATGGTTTATAATATGAATATGAACATGCTACTTTTAAAAAAAATTATGATAGTGAAATACACACTTTTGAAAGATGCAGTGTGGTTTGTTAATATCATTCAGTAATGTGCAACACTCAATTCCATAAAAAAAATCTTTATATATCTTATATTTTGTCATTTGACAGTTGTACTAAGTGAATTTTTAACAATCTTGTAAAATAATAAAGTAATCTTGGCTTTTTTTTTCTGTAGGCGGCGTGTGATTGTGAGCCGGCACATACTAGGACAGGCAGAATTGGAGACTCGTATGGTGAGATGCTGGCACGCAATTTCAGTTCACTGCACTCCAACTTTCTTCAATCTATCAATCCCCCGAAAACTATATGAATGTGTTTTATCATTATTTCATTGTAGTCAGTGATCCATCTTTAGTCTGATTGTTTGTTTGGTTTCTGAATTCTCAGGAGAGTCCAGATTGGTCTACCTATCATCACACTGGGCCCTCATGCTTATTAATGACTCACTGGAGTTCTCCAGGGCCAGCAGTTTCTGTAGAAGTCAGTTTAGCTCTCTTGCTACTGTGGACAAGCTGGAAGACAAGGAAGCAGCCCTGGAGTTACTGCAACAGGCTGAACTTCAGTCATATGTTTGGGTCAAGAATCCCAGCAAACCAGCCCCATACAGGCCATTGGCCCTCTCAAAACAATGTGAGTGGGACTTTTTTTGCAATTAAGTCTGCCAATTTCTCAAGGTGTAAATGAACTATGGGTTAGATTTTCTTGTACTTTTGTTTAGATTTACAGTTCTCAGCTCTGAACTTCCCAAAAGAATCCAGGGAGGGCTTTGCCCATGTCAACATGTCCTTCCCAGTCATGTCAGCTATCAGTGTGTGCGTTCGTGTCCAGTGGGACCCAGAGTGGAATGAGGTGTCCACCATCTTCTCTTATGCTGCTCCTGCCTTCACCAATGAGTTTCAACTACGAGGCCAAAAGGACATGCAGGGACGCATCATCTTAGCCCTCATCATCAGTGGGAAGCACCTGCCTTATAAAGCGTCTTTTCCCAATGATGGCATGTGGCATCAAATCTGTGTCACATGGGGTGGGAGCAACGGTTACTGGGCCATCTATGTGGATGGGGACAGGAAGGATACAGGGTCAGGCACAGACTTGTCAAGAGATATCTACGGTGATGGCATTCTGATCCTGGGTCAGGACCAAGACTCCTTTGGAGGGAATTTTACTGAACCATTTTTTGGGAATATCACTGACTTGAATGTTTGGAATGTATCACTGGAATCAAGGCATGTACATTCCCTCAATTTATGCTCATCCGCCACCCAGGATGTGCTTTTTAGCTGGAACCGTGGCCATGTTAGAAGACACCCAGTGGTTAAGGAGACACAGACTCTTCTGTTTTGCCCAGGTAAGAGCTGCACCATTTACTTCTCTGTCTCAGTTTATGAGCTATCCTATTTTGGAGACAGCCAGGGGCTTGTAAATGGTTAACAACTGTCACCAAAAACAATTTTCCTGCTCCTGACTTTTAAAACAAGTCTGATGTCCCTCTCACATTAGGGCCCAGTTATTCTGGAATGCAGGAAAGCCCTGTGTTTGTGTCACTTATTGGCCAACATGGCGATTATCTCTATATCTATGTAATTTGGCTAACAACAAAGCAAAAGCAGGAGAGATGACAAATATACCCAGATGCACAATATTTATCAAATTGGGAAAAATCAGGATAGCGGCAAAAGTAAATCATGTAAACCGTGTTTATTTGTCGAATTCAGTCTTTCTCTATTATCAATTCAACTGTATGGTTTCCCACAAAGGAAGTATATCTATGAGATTTCTAAGTGCTTATACCCTATGCACAGTAAAATCTGATAATTATACAATGATGGCAAAATGTAACCATTCATTTTTTTCTTATTCTGTCAAATTTTGGTATGTGACTGCATGCTTCATCATCAATTCTGATACAAGGCTAATTTTTTTGTGATTAATGTTGCAATCAAGTCAGGTCAGATTTATTAATATAGTGTCAAATCACAACAGAATGTCCCATGACATTTTATATGTAGAGATATAAAGCAGGGGGGGTCTCATGACATTTTATATGTAGAGATATAAAGCAGGGGTGTGATAGCGACAGGGGAGATATGAGCGATGGGAGGAAAAGATCCACAAATGTGCATACATTTGCTTTGAGATTTTGTTTTTACATTTACATATTTATGTTAGGGCCTTTTTACGGTTTAACACTTAAATGTTTCATAAAATTTGTCAATTATAACATCAGTGGTTTTAACATTCTTTAAATTTGATGTTAACTGTGATACCACACTCATAAATTGATTGGTTTGAGCAGTCATTGGCCTTTTTATTGGTTGTTTTAAGGTTTGAAGGAAACATTCACTGCAGGGTCTCAGTGAGTGTGCAATTTGGGCTCTTTCTCATTGGTAGCATTAGCTTAGCTAACCCTTGGTGCTCTGTCAAAGTTCATTTGGGGCAAAATCGTGCTAGTTGTCTTTTTCTCTACATCATTATATCTATTCCACAATACACTCAGGTGACACACACTGCCTGTAGCAATTTTCGTTTTCATTGTTTTTCAATGTGTTTGAAAGAAATTTCTAACCAAAAGAAACTGGGTGGCAGGGCAGTGCATTTCTGACCAAAACTGAATAACAGCTGGAAGGTTCTTGTTTTGTTTTCAGTGTTCAATTGGGGTCTTTCTGTGTAGTGTTCCGCCAGATTGGTGCCTAATGTTATCAAGTTCAATGGAAGAAGTTGAACAGCAATGGAGAAGAAAACAAGGCAAAACATTTATACAAGCTTGTTAGCAATGGTGATGTCCAGTTTTGGATATGAAGTTTTGTAACACTGACTGTGTCTGCACTGTGATTTGTGGGTATGATGTCAATGATAGACAAAGGAGGGTGCAATAATATTTCTTTCCGGCGACAATTATGTGGTAAAAATTATCTAAACAGTAGTTTTTCATGATAATTCATCACTGACAACATATTTCTGAATGTGTTATAGCATTTAACTATAGCTATTTAACCAGTATATGTAACGCCAAGTAGCCTGTTTCATTCCCTCAAGGACCTCATGTGAACCGTACCTATGTTTTTTGGAAAAGAAAGAAAAAATAATAACATGTGAACAATTTATATATATATATATATATATATATATATATATATATATATATATATATATATATATATATATATATATATATATATGTATATATATATATAAAAACATTATTTATTCAA